>WIGM01000024.1:0-138829 GCA_014235935.1 Colletotrichum musicola | reverse complement strand
AAGTTTGGCTGGAGATGGCAACGGATAGGCCGGAGCTTGGCTCGGCGGTGAGCTTGAAGCTGTTCCAAGTCCTGGGGCTGGAGCTGGAAATGCAACAGAGGGTTGAATGCTTCGACAGAGTCGATGGGCGAAGTTCGCCCAGGAGAACCGATGGTTGCGGAGCAGGTTTTGCTCCATCCGGTCTGGCTTGTGTTACCTTTTGTTTTGGCGGGATGGCAGGCCAAGGAGACGGGACGATGAGTTAGATCGGCCGCTCAGAGTGATGCTTCTCGAGCTTGTGAAACAGTTCCTGATTACTACAATCTACCAGAGAGCCGCTTGGATTCGTCTTGTCTTCCGAACATTGGGCTCCCGACGGTACCCCTTTATAAATACTGAACTGCTGCAGAAAGGGTGATCCGTTCTGGAGAGCTCATGATGGCGGGTGCTCGATGCCGCGAACACTTGTTTTCTCTCCATAAGCAGAGCTTCTGTCTTCGAGAACAGCAAATATAGGAGCCTCTTGTTCCACGCCCACAGGTTGAGTGCTTCACATCACCTCTATCTATCCCAGCCCACTACTGTCACTACTGTCCAGTATTATTACTGTCATCTGTCATCGTCGTTGCCATCCGCCATCGTTACCACTACTTAACATCATTGCTACTCCTGGGAGGTGGGATATTCAGCTTTGGGGGTGTGTAAAATAATAGCTCCCTAAACGTACCACGTTCTACTTGCGCCCAACCTTACGTATCTCGCATGTTGATAAATCTCAATTTTTTCAGTCCGATATCAGCCTGCGTCTCGTCTTGATCTACGAATGACTCTTTTTCCCTTCCTCCAGCGAAATGTTGCAGCGAGACGGCGGGTATGAGTGGACCTCTCATCTCTCCTTACGCTTCGTTCGGATAGCATCTCGTCCATTGCGTTTTCGGCCCGGGAAAGCAGATATGGGGGACTTTTACCCCGTGGTGAAGACTCTTTCGCCCTCGGGAAGACAGATTCCCAGTTTATTTGATTATGTCCCGTGTCGCTTTCGATACAAGAACCCGATCGTGCGGCATAATTTCGTTTCTCTTGAGTAGTCAAACCCGGAACCATCAGATCGGCGAAACTTCAGGGCGGTCGTCCTGGAGAGCAAGGGAACGGCAGCTTGACTTTCCAGGCTGAGGCTCCTGGGGCCCTCGGAGATTTCGTAGTGGAGGCAGCGATGTGAGATCCCTTTGCAACTAGCTACCTTTCCAGAGTCCCCCGAGAGAGGTCTTGTCAACACCCTCCCACGCTCTGCGTTCTTTTCCTCCGTGGCAGTCTCGTCGGGTTCGGACGCGGCATCGCAGGCTCTGTGGTTTTGCATGGAAAAAGTTAGAGTGCTGAAGTCGTTTGTTGTCTCTTTTCGAGAGAAATCTGAGCTTCCACTGCACCGTTTCTTCATGCAGGCTTGACGATATCTTTGCAGTTGGTCGTGCGTTAGTTGAGGTTCCGGTAGAGAACTGTTAACAGTCTCAACTCTTTCCTGTCCGTCCAACCTCGTGAGCACGCCCGAAGCTTCGCTTTTTTGGAATGATGCTTTCTCGACGAGGAGTTTCTACGGGTTCAAGTGCGGCGGCTGCTCGAGAAGATAGCTGAAGCTCACCACCCATCATTAAAACGCCAACAAAGTACGTGAGATACTCGTCTTGGGGGGGGGGGGGGGGTTGTCTCTTACAAGAAATATAAGCCGTTCGCTACAATCTGTTTCGCAGTAACAGTTCCCTTCTCGAGCTTGCAATACAGAGTGACGATACCTGCGCGATGTAGGTAGAAGTAAGTGCTCTTGTCAACAAAAGGCCGATGGATACGAGAATGCCTCCTCCGCCAAGGGCTGACTGCACGAAACGCTTGGTTCTTTGGACTGATTTTTTCCCGAAAGCCTTGGATCCATCATCAACATGACTTGCTCATAGCGGCACGAGATGGAAAACTTCGTTCCTTGAGCCCATCCAGGCGGGCCAATACTCGAGGATTGCGGGACTTTGCCAGAGCAATTTCATCTTTTGAGGTTTAGCAAGGTTGGGCTTTAGCAAGGTCATCGAAAGATACAGAATGTTAGGTCATTGCTCTGGGGAAAGCGTGGCTGAGATTTGAACCCTTGCGAACTTGCGAAGAGCTGCGGTACGTCTTAGCTACGACCTCGCACCAGTGCTGGTAGTCTGCTGTTCTCTTCGGAAAACGGAGGGATGGGCTTCGGACAGAGAGGGGGGGTGCTCGTTGGACACGCCGAGGAGGTTGGGCTTGTCTGCGTCGAAGGTGCTGTGTAGCGGTATTTACACACATTCTTTTTCGAGATATAGGGTGTCGCCTCCATATCACACATGTCATGACGGACGAGGATTGAACAACAGAAACTGAACTGGTATGACTTTTCTACAAACTAGCGCCTCATGGCTAGCTACAATTTAACTGAGATATTGCTCCTTTTCATCCCGCGTAACTCCTCTTCAACTCCTGCGATTCACGCATACTTGTTGGCGACGAGCCACTCCTTGAGAGCGGCAGCGTCACGCTCGCGGTAGGCGGCGCGGCCGCGGACCTTGTCCTTGACGGTCTCGAGGGTGCGGCTGAAGGCGCTGGTGTCCTTGTCGGCAAAGAAGGCCTCGATCTCCTTGACGGACTCGAAGTCGGTGAACTTGCCGAGCGAGACCTGGATGAAGCGGTCGACGACAATGGGGTTGCCGAGCTTGGCGACGCAGGCCTCCCAGTTGTTCTTCAGGTGGTCCCACTGCAGCTGACGGGCGACGGAGTTGCCGGCCAAAGCAGACCCGAGCATGTGCATGTCGGCGGGGGGAATCGAGTCAGAGGCGGGGGCCGGGGGAGACTTGTTCCACAGGAAGGGCAGGAGGGTGTTCTTGATGATCTCCGTGTCGCGGACGAAGCCGAGGTTGGAGAGGCAGATCTCCTTGCCGTCAATGGCAGGCGTGGTGAACCACTCCTTCCTAAGGACGTCAACAGCGCGGGCGGTGTCGTTCTTAACGGCCACACGGAAAACAGGGGTGCGCAGAGCAGGGTGCAGAGGGCTGGCCTTGGGGTCCTCGACCCAAGCGTTGAAGCGCTTGGTGGCCTCCTCGGTGACACTGTGCGGGTTAGCTCGAGCAATCATGACGGGAAGACAAGGTAGGCTTACGCGGCGTGGCCGTTGACACCGGCAGTGAGAAGGAGTCTCTTGCGGAGCAGACCGTCCAGGTAGCTCTCGCCCTCGGGGAAGTCCCAGCCGTACTTGGCAACGGCATCGTTGATGAGCTTCAGGGTGAAAGTCTCGAGGCCCTTCTTGATGGACTCGTCGTCGGCGAAGATGGACTTGACGAGGGCAATAGAGTCGAGAACCTGGCTCCAGACGAGGTAGTTGTCCTCCTTGGCGAAACCCTGGACGAAGGACAGAAGAGCAGCGGTGGTACCGTAACCGGAGAAGGCCAGGTCAGCAGCGGAGCCAATGATGGAGATCTTGTCCTCGGTGCTCAGGCGGTCGAGCTGCTGGCCGAGCTTCAGAAGGCGCTCAGGGGGGTAGTTGACACGGTAGAAGCCGGAAGCTCCCGAGTTGAGCTTGTAGAAGTCGGTGTCGATGTCGCGAATGGTGTCCTCCTTCTGCTCCAGGGAGAGAGAAGTGACACCCTTGGCGCCGACCTTGCCCTCGAGCTCGAGCGGGATCCACCAGGTGGTCTCGTCGTCCTCGGGCTTAACATCACCGGTGGACAGGAAACGGGACTGCTTGACAGAGATCTGACCGGGCTCCTCGGCAACAGTCAGAACGGGGTGGCCAATCTTGGAGATCCAGGGACCCATCAGCTTGTTGACGTCCTTGCCGGAGGCCTCGCTGAGGGCATCCCACAGAGCCTTGGTCTTGGCGTTGCCGTACTGGTTGGCAATCAGGTAGTTGGAAACGCCCTTGAGGAAAGTGTCGACACCCAGGTGGTTGGCAAGCATGCGGATGGCAGAGCAGCCCTTGAGGTAGCTGATGTGGTCGAAGATCTGGTTGACGTCGAGGGCATCCTTGACGGGGACGTGGATGGCGTGACTAGCGCGAATACCGTCCAGCTTGAAGGCCATCTCCATGCCCTCGTTCACGAACTGAGACCAAACCTGCCACTCGGGGTGCAGGTAGTCGGTGGCGTGCCAACCAACCCAGGTGGCGAAACCCTCGTTGAGCCACAGCTCGTCCCACCAGTCCATGGTAACCAGGTTTCCGAACCACTGGTGAGCCAGCTCGTGGGCGACAACGTAGGCGACGCGGTTGCGGTAGCGAGCCTCGGACGTCTTCTCGTCGAAGAGGACGGCGGTGGTACGGTAGGTGACGAGACCCCAGTTCTCCATGGCTCCGTGGGTGAACTCGTGGACGGCGAGCAGATCAGCCTTGGGCAGCGGGTACTCGATGCCGAAGATGTCGGAGAAGAAGTCGATGATGCGAGGGGCGTGCCACAGAGCCCAGCGGCCCTGCTCCTTCAGACCGCGAGTGGTGTAGACGCGGACGGGGAGCTGCTTGCCGTTGTAGCGGCGCTCGGTGAAGTCCTCAACATACTCGAAGTCACCGACGGCCCAGGCAAGCAGGTAGGTGCTCATCTTGGGGCTCGTCTCGAACGAGACCATCTGCCAGCCGTCGCGGGTCTTCTTGGTCTCCTTGACGGGCATGTTGCTGAGGGCGACCTGGTCCTCGGGAACCTCAATCTCGAAGTCGAAGGTGGCCTTGAGGTTGGGCTCGTCGAAGCAGGGGAAAGCGCGGCGAGCGTCGCAGGACTCGAACTGGGTGCTGAACATGTAGTGCCACTCGTCGTCGCGGGGGACGGACTTGGCGGGCTCGACGGTTGGCTTGTACTTGCTGCGGTAGAAGCCGGCCATGTCGTTGTTGATGACGCCCTCGAACTCGATGGTCAGGACGGCCTTCTGGGCCTGGGGAATCTCATCGTCGAAGGTGATGGTGGCGCGCTGCTGCTTCTCGCCGTAGCTGAAGTTCTTGGACTCCCATGATTGCGTCGACTTGGTGTGACCGACGGTGATCTTGGCGTCGAGGAGCTTGATCTCGAGAGCGTTCAGGACGATTTCCTTGGTGGGCTTAACAACCTCGGCGTCAATACTGTTGGCGAGGAAGAGCAGTCAGCACATGTTGAGCTGAGCTGTGAGCCGCGTCCAGTCGACTTGCACAGCAGCAGCGGAAGCTCGTGGTGGACTTGGGATCTGGAGCTGGAGCTGGAGCGGGGTGAGAGGGGCAGGGGGAATCCTTACGTCACGGTTCCCTTGTAGGTCCAGTCCTTGAAGTTGAGGTCGCGCAGCGACAGGACGTAGTGGGAGGGCCGGATGGCATCGGGAAGAACCTCGCGGTCAGCCATGTTGCCTACTCTGCTGGCGTACAGGGCCTTGTCTGATGTGGTGATGGTCGAGCAGTAGTTGCGGCGGGTGGAATAACCAGGTGCAGCAACAGCAGCAGCAGCAGAAGCAGCGGATGCGGGGAAACAGCTGTTTGGGGAGAGAGAGAGTCAGTCTTCCTTTTGTATCCTGAAAGGTAAAAAACCAAGAAAGGGCCGAGGAACGTGGCGGGAAGTAAAATGGATGATAAAAGATGTCAGAGGAAGCTAGCTGTAGCTCCACACAAGCGGCCTTCCTACTTGGGAACCCAGGAAGCGGCAAGAGTGCAATGGGACGATTGGAATGGCGGACGGTGGTGGGTTTCTGTTTGGCGATAGGCATGTGCGACTGGTAGGAATGGTAGGTCGGACTGGTAGACACTGGACCTTCCCTCTGGTGGATCTCACTGTGTGATGCTCCGAGGTGAGGGGCAACGAGGGGCAGACAAAAGGTCCCTGCATGGGTAAGGTTGGTTCACCTTTCCATTGCACCCAGTGACACTACCTACCGCAGGTAGTAACCACGTAGGTAGGGTAGGTAGGTACCTGTCTTAGCGCTGCCGCCGCGCCCGGACTGTGGCTAGTGTCCCAGCGTATAGGCCCGTAGCGCCCTCTGAGATCCCACTGCTACCCGGAATGGGGCCCAGAAAGACGGACCCGGCGAGTAGGTATGGAGCCACGGCTTCGGCTTCGGAAGGACAACGAGAAAGAAATAAAAACCAAAAGACATTGAAGGAGGACAACGTACCGAGAAACGAGCCCGTCACGGGCATTTTGCCAGATATTCGGAGAAGACCAGAGAGAGCGATTATTCGTAGGTGTACAAGCAGCAGCGGCAGTCCTGATGATCGGAGAGCTGGAAAAGGGGCGTCCGAGGCCTACATTATACAAAGACGAGGAGAAGGAGGGCGCCGTAGAGCCGAGAGACCGTGAAGAAGCGTGTAAGAACGAGCCGGATGCCACAGAGCGGAGGACCGCCGCGGGGATGGCTGAAGCCGAGATGCTGCTCGCCTTCTGCTCGATCCCACGCGACCAGGCCCGGCCGACCAGCTGCCCGATCGGGTTCATTGCGCGTCGTGTGCGAGCCCGCAGGAACAGGAAGCTGCAGGACCGCCTCGACTTTTTCAAGACTGGGCGATTTGAGGCAGGTCGTTGCCGATTCCTCTGACCATTGAAAATCTCTGATGAGTATTGGCTACACGTATCCGTGTATGGCCAGGAGTCGCCAGTCCATCCACTCGGGCAGTAGCCTCTTTTGGTAGAAAACGGGGCTCTCGGTACGAGGCTGTGGTGGCTTGTGCCCTCCAACGCCGACGGGAAGCGAGATGATATCCGCGAGAGAGACAGGGATAACAGTAATCATCGTTCGAAGCAAGCGGAACGCTTCCATGTTGCAGATGCAAATTGTATCCGGGGTAGTTATGTATGTGCGTAGGAGATATAGGCGTAGCCAAGATCACATTGAAACAAATCGCCGCTATTCCCTTCATCTCCACCGAGCCTACGCTTGTGACAAGTCTACCTCCCAGACGCGGCCCGTCATCACGCTTCCAATGCGTAAGTCTCGTATCCTTTCCATCAGAGAAAATGACCCCTCCCAAGGTAACGAGTGCGCTGTCGAAAACAATGCTGCAATCCATGCCGGAAAAATGTGTCGAAACCAACCGTCCCGTCCCATAACTCCGGGCCCAGTCGAGCCTAAACAAGTACATCATCAAGTCGTCAAGAAGAGCCCTGAACAATGCATCCTCCTCTACTCGTATATCGTACCATGCATGAACGTCCTCGTCGTAGTATTCTCACGACCTTGAACCGCCTGCTGCCTCGGATTCCGCAGCCACCTTGGCCGCCACCTCGTTCCACCACATTCCGTGGGCCGCCTTGTCGACCATTCCGACCTTGGATATCTCATCCAGCATCTCGCGGACCTGCACCGCGAATTCGGCCAGTCCCAGCCCCGCCAGTTTCTCCTGCGCCGTCGTCGCCGCGTTGACCTTCTCCTTTGCCGAGTTGGCCGTCAGTCTGGTGTTGAGGTGGCCCCGCAAGCGTGCCAACAGGAGGCGCAGCACGGGCTCTGTAGGTTCGACACCGTTCTTGATAGAGTCGTCGCTCGCCTTCAGAACCTTGGTCACTAGAGCCTTGAGATGCGTCTTGGTCGCTGCCGGCATCGACCGGCCCGCTTCGAGGGCCGCCATGACGCCTTGGACGGTAGAGTCGACATTATCGTGGTCCGTCTCCAGCACCGTCATGATGCGTGTTGCCTCCGTCTTCCACGGGGTTCGCACGTCGCGCTTCAGGAGATTCTTGCACTGTAACAATATGGCACCTGTGGTAACAATCCGCTGCGACGCGAGGGATAGACGCGTCATCCGCTTGAAGTCTAGCCGCAACATCTCGGGCACCGTGTTCGGTGAGATGGGCGCCGGCTGGGTGAAGCAGTCGACGAGCATCTGCGCATAGAACTTCTCATCCGTCGGTCGAGACCTGGGGTGGTTGATGCCTTCGGGATCCCGCTTGCGAATCTCGGCCATCACCTTGAGTCGCGCCGAGCGCCAGGCCGCCTCGGCTGCCGTCAGTTCAGGCGAGCCGATCTCCTCCAACGCGTCGGCAAACCTCTTCTTCTCGTACTCGGGAGCAGACTCAATCAGCTGCGGGGCTGCCGTGGAGAAGACGTAGTTCAGGTAGTCGCACAGCATCAAGTCGACAAATTCTGTCAGCGCCTCGACGCGGTCGACCAGGCTTCCTTGCTGCAGTTTGTTGTTGACCAGATCCTTGGCCTCCTCGTCGCGGAAAGGGGCGCACAGCTTTGGCATCAGGGACGCCATCGAGGTGAAAAATCTTTCGTACGAGAAACTGCCCATCTGGAACTGCCGCTCGGCCACCTCTGCATCGAGAATGTCGCCGATGGTCGTGTGCATGAAGGCGCCAGGTTTGACCAGCTTTTGCAGGTTTTCCTTGAAGTACCTCATCATGATGATGAAACATCCAAAGCTAGCCTCCATGTCGTCTTCTTCCAGGCTTGCCCGCATGCTAGCAAATAGGGGCACCTGCATCAACGTGCGGTGCTCGCGGAACTCGCTGGCGGGAATGCGGTATTCTCTGTTGATGGCAAGCTCATGAACCACGATACGGTTGTCTGGCAGCAGGCCTATGAAGCCTCCCGCCTTGATTTCGATGGGTTGCGGCTTGACGTGGCCTTTGGCAGGGGTTGCGGGTGGTGTCAAGGTCTGGGAGTCTGGCGACACCAGACTCTCGGCACTAGCAGAGGTCTCTCCTGGTTCGCTCTCGGCGGCTCGCGGCTTCATGTCGGCAGTGGACTTCTTCGCGGCCCTCGCTTTTCGTGCTTTACGGACTGCGTCTGCGATCATCTTCTTGCCCCTTTCCTGGCCGGCCAGTTTTTTGATCCTGACGATTAATTGGATCTGGTTGCTCTTGATGCTCTCCCGATACTGTTCTGCGGCTGCAACATCGGTGGTCTCCTGTACTGTCTGCAGGATCATGTCCAACTCGACAAACTGCATCAACATGACCTGGACCAGCGAGTCCGAGTCTCGCGACTTCCACGCAAGGAAAGCGTTATAGAACGTGGCGTAGTTCTCCGGCAACGCACTCCGGAGACTCGGCGGAGGGGTGTAGTTGTTTGCGGCGGTCAAACGCGACATGATTGTCTCGAAGGATATCAGGAGATCCCGCGCCTTGGTCACGAGATCTTGCAGCTGGGGGTTGGCAAGGTCATCGCGCGGCATTGGCTGGGACTGCAAGATTCCAGCCTCCACCATGCTGTCTTTGCTGCTGAGGACTTGCGTGGGGTGGCCCAGAATGAGGAAGGCGCTGAGAAAAGTCCTGACCGCAGCCATCTCGGCGACCGAGCCAGAGTCGCCCTCTTGCAGGCCGCAAATCCGGAGAATTCGGGCAGTGCGAACAACGACTTTATCCTGGCCAAGAAGCGTGGTGACTTTGTCAAAGGATGTGTCCCGTACGCCGTCAATGGTAAGGCCCAACTCGGAAAACTCGCCGACGGCCTTCTTTCTGATAATGCTCCTCCACCACCACTGCAGCCTTGTGGCAGCGGCAGCCTCGCTCAACGCAGGGGTATCTTTTTCCGTCACTTGTGGGATCGTCTCGGCGGGCTTCCGAGTCATTAGACTCTGGCCACGGGCCCTCTTGGTGGCATTTCGGTTCTTGAGCTCTTCCCTCCTCCGCTCGGCCTCGGCGAGGCGCTCCTCCATCTGAACGCGCAGCTTGACGAGTTCCCTCTCTCGCCTCTCCTTCATAGTCTCGGCAACGGCCTTGGCTCTCTTGACCTCCTCGGCGCAGGAGGCGACAATCTCGGCCAGGTTTCGCTCGCGGGCTTGCTGTGCGGCGATGGCACGTTCCTCGGAGATGGTGGTGTCGCGGTGGGTGGCCTTTGCCATGGCGGCCCTCAGGCGAACCTTCTCCGCATGGGCGGCTCTGTCGGCAAGGCGGGCCTTTCGATCTTCGAGAAAGGAGGTGCGGCGGAGGTGCTGTGCGACATGTTTACTCTGGGGGGCGCCGTGGCCGTGGCGGGTGAAGGTCTGGGTCGAGGAGCAGCGGGAATGCGCGGAGGAGATTGAGTTGCGGCGGGATGAGGCCGCCGAATCCTTGCGACGAGCATGAGACGGACGGTAGAACCGTGCGGCGATGTGTGGAGGCGGGGTGAAGATGCGGTTGTCGCCGTCGTCAATCTCCTCGTCGGAGTTTGGAGGCATGGAGAGGTCGACATCTGCCGCGTCAAAGTCTGACGAAGGAGACCCGACGGACTCCTCTAGGTTGCGCGACGGGTCGCTGAGGTCTGCCGAAGGGCGGCGCATGCTGGCGGCGTGCCCGGCTTGGGATGTTGTGTTGTTTCGAACGGCTGGCGTTTCGCGGTCGCAAGGGGGAGCGGACAACGATAATGAACCGAGGAGATGATGTTCGACGCCGATTGCAAGCGAATATATTCAAACGAGGGTTCTGAAGTCTGGCCGTCGGGTTAGGCAGAAAAATTCCGTGGTGTTTGTTGTGCGTCTATCGAGAGGGGAGTCGTCGTCACAATCGCTGATTGATTTGGCTGAAGCCTAACTAGTGGTGGGTGGTGTGGAGGGCCAAGCGAGTGGGACGTCAATAAAAACAGCCAAGCGTTTAAAACTTTGGAAGAAGCCAAACGTATGGGACATGCGACGACCGCGAGAACAGAAAAAGACGACAGAAGTGCAGTTGTTGAGGAACAGCTTCCAAAAGAGAGGTAAGTAAGCAAGACGGCGTTGAGGATGGGAATCCGTGAATGTTTAGTCAAGGAAGGAAATCAAGGCTGGAGCTGGTCGGGTGCAGGCAGGGCAGGCGTGCAGGTGCAGTGCAAGTGCGGGTTTGGGGCGTGGGTTGCAGGAGCAGCGCGGGTGCGGGTGCAACAGGGCACGGTACCAAGGGTGGTACCCTGGGCGGTAGTCACTTGGCGTAGTAGGTGAGGCTGGGCTTCGTTTGAGGTGCCCTGCGCTGGGCTTACTCGGCGGGCGTGGTGGTGGCCGGGCGGGCTGGTACCTAGCGGATAAGAGCAGCGAGCCAATCTAGAACAGGAAAAAAAACAAAACAAATCACTTCCATGGGGTACGGATACCTCCCAAGAAAAAAAACCCGAACCCGACGCGCTGGAATGACGGAAGCTTCCAGTTCTAATTTGGCTGTGCGCTAAGTACCTATTACTACTCCTGCCTTGCTGCCCTGCTGACCGAGCACTGGTCCAGCCATCCAAGTCCACTTCAGTCCGGCGGCATTGCACCGAAGCTGCAGGTAGGTATGACAAACAGTGCGCTATCCACCAAAATACACTAGTGCACTTCCAACTTTAGCGAGTGTCATGCACGGTTTCCATCTCCATCCCCCTGTGGAAGGGAAGGGCGGAAGAGCCGGGGCCGCTCCATCCCTCTCATCACATCTTACCAAGGGTTTGTAACGTCTGTCGCTTCCGCGAGGTCAGGATTCCAAGGCCAGCGTTCAGGAGCATCTTCGCGACCTGGCTGGAAACCCCCTGAGATGGGCGATCTGTAGCTGCGTACTCATCGCCCCGGGAAAAACACCCCAAACTCCTTGCGGGTCGCAGGGTGCTGGTAGCTGGATGTTGAACTGCGTTGATGTCAAGGTGCGAGATCGCGACCCAGTCCAGATTGGGAAAGGCGCTGGCGTCATCGCCCATCGCGATAACCGATAATGCGTGGCCAGTCACGTGGGGACGCCCCGGGCCCCGTGGATAGGCGAGGTCCCGTCGTCCGCCGCGCCACGGACGAAAGCCAGGCGGCTGTGGCGCGGTCCGACCACCTTCTCCCGCCCCTCTCCAGCCTATCCCCACGGCCGTCCGGTGCCCGCCCAACCGCCCTTCGCGATGGCGACATCAAACGGCCCCCGAGCCCGTAGCTCCAACGGTTTGGCTTTGGCGCTCTTAGCGACGCTTCGATGGGTGGTGTACAGCACAAGTACTATGACAGCAGCACGGCGTGGCAACCCAGAAAGCCAGCTCCGTCGCTAGCCTCGGCACTACGATTGGGGTCGCCATCAGCTTGCATAAGCCCCTCAGTCCGACGATTCTTGGGACCAGGAGTCCCATGTGGTATCCGGCTCGGTGGCTTTTTCTTCTCGCTGGGCTCGTCGTAGAGGGGGCGCAAGGCGTACCACGGAATCTACATATTGACACCAGCCTCGCCATGGCATACAGCTCTTGATTGCGGAAACCATATGAGGATATCATTGAAAGTCGAGCAATGACAAGCTGCAGAAGCCTCTTGGAATTAGCTCTACTAGGTTCACGGTAGGATGCGTGGCGACTGGCATGCTTCGTAGTAGTAGCAGCACAGGTAACCCATTGAACTTGTCGGCATCAGGGGCGTACCGCTCGACTCCTGATTCCTGGACATGGACAAATCGACTGACAACACGACTAATACTTTTGATAAGGCGGAAGAGTGGTATCTTTCGACCTGAGGAATGAGCAAAGACACCATCATTAATTATACATTCGAAGTCAAGTAGTCAACCCGTAGACTACCGACCTCCGCCCAGAACTCTCATAGTTCTGTGTATTTCCCTGTAGAAGAAACAAGTACCGCCCAATGCTGTGCTAACCCTTGGGAGTAGGGTACCCTACCCGCCAACCCATCAAACCGTCCAACGCCTAAACGAAATCAACCAAATCGAGCCGTCATGTCCGCCCATGTGCGTTCCTTTCCCCCCAAGTTTCTCCAGCCAAACGGTGCGTCTGTGTCGCGCTGAAGAGGTTCTGAATAGAATGAACTTATCTTACAGTCGTGTACGGCCGGGAGTGATAAAGAAAAGTGAGTTCAGCGCTGCGAGGCAGCTCGACGTAGGTTCTGTACGATGCGCTCCACCATGGCAGATGAATTCGCAGGCACTTCTGGAAGTACGACTTCACTCGCAGGAGCCTGCGGTCCTTGGTAGGAAGGCACGGCGTCCCCCGGAGCGCGGTGTGGTTCCATTGGCTGGTAGTGACCCTGCGGCGGGCCAAAAGCCTGATACTGCTGCTGATGTTGAAGTATCTGCCCATATTGAGCGTCCTGCCTTGCTAGGTGGTGAGACATGGCAGGTTGATGTGGCGCCGAAGGAGGCATCGGCTGGTAAGGCTGGGTCGGTGTAGGAGGGTTCACGCGTGGCTGTGTGGCAATCTGCGCCAGGATCTCTGCCGGATTCAACGAATGGTGCTCAGTATGTGACTGAGCCATATGCTGTGAAGGCCGAGGCTGGATTGGCGGCGCCGCAGGTCCCTGGCCGTAGTGCTGGTATAGGGGTTGAGGCTGACGATGCTGAGGGGTAAATGGCATCCGTTGAGGTGCCACCGACGCGTCTTTTTGCGGGATAGGCACTGGGACCTGCGAGACAGGCGCTGCTGCTTCTTTGGCCGGCGCCTCGCTTGACGTCGAGTTGGTCTGGATAGGGGAGCCCTGAGCGCTGCCTGCCGGGGCGGCAGTGGCTGAATCCGCTTGAGAACCAGATGCCGGGGAAGGTTTGGTATCCTTCGCAAGCGTGCCATTCGACTGTGTGCTTGACTTGGGAGGTGTCCCTGCCGAAGATAGTTTACCGATAGCTGCGAGGTACTTGGCCGGTAACGGGACGGGAGTCTGTTTTTCGGGAATCTGCCATGTTGTTAGTCTGATGTTGATAACGCCGACATGAAATGTGCTGGTTTTATGTACCTTGTACTGCACCTTTGGCGCAGCCGGTTTAGCTGGAGTCTGAGGTTTCGCCTGAACAGGTTGAGGCTGGGCACCCGCCGGCTGAGTGCCCGTCGTCCGAGTTAAAGGCCGCGTGGGTTGTGGCCGTTGCTGCTGCTGCTGCTGCTGCTGCTGCTGCTGTGCAGGGTGATTGGCATTTTGGACCGCTGGTGTCGACTGATTCATCCATGCGCCGTACTGTGGTCGGATGGCAGGATGAAGAGGCGCCGAAGAGGCCGGCGGCGCAGACCATCCCTGGTTATAGTTGGCGGGACCAGCTTGTGAGCCGTTCGGTGCCGGGCTCGGAGACATCGGCGAGTACGAAGCCCTTGCCTGTTCGTGCTGTGGTCGCGGACCTGGCGACGGGTACGCAGCCGTCGGCGTCTTCATGCCGTACATGCCAATCGATCCTTGTGGCATGGGGTTCCCGAAATCATTGTAGTAGGGGTCACTGAACCTAGACGCAGCGGGTTGACCAGATGAGACTGGCGCCGGCGACCCGCTGCCGACAGAGCCTTGCCGGTTGTTCTTGAAAAATGCTTCAGGCGATGTACGCATGAGGTGAGCCCTTAAGTTGCCCTCATAACCGTTCGTGAAACCACCCCAAGGAGCGTATGGTGTTCTGTATGTCTTCGAGTCTCTGTTATGATGCACCTGGAAGAACGGGTATCTCATGGCTACCGACGGTGTGGGCGCAACGGAGTACCTCCTGTGGCCCTGTGGATTTGGGCCTTGCGAAGGACCTTGCGGCACAGGTCGAGGACTCTGCGAGGGCGTCGCCCACATCTGCTGGCCTGGTCGTCCACTGCTTGCCGAATGCGGCGCCGGAGTACCATACGGGCTCGGCCTTTGCATGTTGTTCGGATTCGAATAATTTCCAGCTCCAACAGGGGGGTAAACGGGGGCACTCTGATGGTGTAGGTCGGCTGTGAATCTCTGCTGGACGAACTGGCCATGCTGCATCTGATAACCAGGATCGGATCCGAAATGCAGCTGTTGGCCAATCGGAGAAGGGGCAGGCGAGGCCTTAGGGGTAAACTTCTGCAGAGTGAAAGATCCCGAACCATTGTAAGTGGGTTCGACGGGCTTGCGTGGCTTGTAAACGTATGGCTTTTCTGTCTTGATACTTGGATGAGCAACCGTTCCAGGTATCGACATGGGCGATGGTTGCGGTTGAATGTTGGTAAGCCGTCGCTGTGCTGCGGTCGCGGAAGTGGGTTTCGGAGGTTTGGGGATGGTATCGAGATAATTGCTCTTGGGATTGTGCTGTTGCTTGGCCGGATCTTCAGAGTACTGCGCCTTGGCCTCCGTCGAGGTTTTGCCGAGATAATGCCACATCTGGTTGTCCTTGGAGAAATCAACCTTGACTTGGTTCGGGTTAGAACACTCATCGCATGGGTGGAACTCTGCCCATGTGTAACCCTCCACGAAGAGGGCATCCTTCCTGGGTACTTCGTCCGCAGGCCGTTTGGCATTGAGCCGATCCTTGGCCTTCTGCGACGACGGCATCGGAATTGCCTTGGCTGAAGCCTTCGGTAGATGATAATCGGCGGGATCAGGCAGGAGCAGCCACTTCCATTCGACTTCCAGACGGTCCCTGGTACTAGTTAGTAGACATCCACGTTCTGCGTTATCAGGAATTGCGTACCCATTGGGAATGATGTCCACGAGCAGCGTTTGCTCGTCCGCGCGGCTCTCCACGACGACACCTGCGAAAATGTCGCCCTTGTAGTATTGCATTTGGCAAATATCGCCCTTCTTGAGACCAGCAGCGGCCTTCCGAATGCGCTCATCATCCTCGAGCGAGTCGCCATCATGCTTCTTGTCCCTCTTGGTCCGGTGAAAGCGACAGCTAAACTCGAACGCCTGTTCCTTGTACTCGGTTCCATCCTCGCCAAAGAAGGGAACTTCGGCTTCCTCGACGAAAACGCCAGCGGCTGCCGCACAAGTGGCGTGGTACGCTCTGGCACACTTCTTCTGAGAGCACTGGAAACAAGCTCCCTTCTTCGACCTGCAGTACAAACACTTGAGGTCGAGGCGTTCTTTGTTGATATTGGCCACATTGGCGATGATCTCCTTGTTGTCGACCGTATCGATGTACGTCTCTGGGAGGTAAAGAGCACACATGCGGTGGGCCTTCCGACCGTCGTCTGTCGCCAAGACCTCTGCGCCAGGGATATCGCTGGGGCACAGACAGCAGATCGGTTCTGCTCGGGTCTTGACCTTGAGACGAATCTTCTTGGCCTTTGTCTTCCCGTCCTTATCGCCTGCACGCTTCCGTTTCCGACTGGGTTTTATGGCAACAGTATTGCTGTTCGGTGGGGACGGAAGGCCGCTGACATCTTCCATATCCTCATCATCGTCCTCGTCTTCGTCTTCCTCGTCGGTCTCTTCATACTCGGTCTCCTCGCCGCGAAGCTTGCGTTCAATGTCGTAGACATCAACCCACACGCTGTCTTGCGCCTGTGCACATTCGCATCGCTTGGCAATCTTGCCCATGGGGAGCCAAGAATCAAGGGCGAAGTTGACCGCCTCGGCGCAGTTGTAGCCCAGGTTATATCCCGAGTGATAGCCGTAAGGATAGGTGACGACAAACTCTCCCGGGTAGGAAACGCATTTGTTAACCGTTATGTTGTAGTGTTGCTTCAGATGCGACGGCGAGATCAAAAACCCCTTGTGTCGGAGGAACTGGTCGCAAGCCTTTGCGTCGGTAGGCCAGATGTTCTTCATAGCGGCCTCGAATCGACGAGCATCGGCCTGGGAAATGCTGTACCACTGCTTCGGGGCGCCGAAGTGGAGATAGTTGATGCTGTAAAGGTCAACGTCCTCCAAATGCCAGGCAAACGTGGCCTTCCACATGCCCAGATAGAGGTACGCCGTGTTGACTCCAGGAACCTTGGTTCCGAGGACATCCAAGAGGTTTGGTAGCTTGTTCAAGTTCCAGATCTCTGTTGATTCGTCAAACAGAGTGCCCATAAGATCGGCACCGTAAAGTGGGGCCGCATAGGTGAGGGTCTTCCAGTATATCCTCTCAAGCTCCTCGCAGCGTTCCGGGGTGTAGTCTGAGACGTCCATCTGGTAGTCGAAGTTCTTGAAGGCCTCCTCATCAATCATCGCAGAGCCTTCCCTCTTGCTGTACTTCCTGCGAGCCGAGACCGACTGAGTCTTGGGCTTTGTAGGTCTTGCACCACCCATACGCCCCATCCTACCGACGGTGGGGGGCTGATCGTCGTCGACCTCCATCCCGGGATCCTCGACGGACTCGACGACCTCTTCCTTCTTGATTTCAACTGCGGCATCGGCGTTGGCATCGGGCTTCGGCGATACCGGTGTCATCGGTCGCTTCTCCTCTTCCTCATCATCCTGGACTTTGGCTTTGCCTCGAGTCGGTCGTCCTCGGCCGCGCTTCTTAGAAGCGGACGGGGTGGACCCTGCTGCCGGACGAGATCTAGGAGCGGAGCGCGGCTTCGGTTTTTCGACGTTGGCTCGGCGCTCGCCTCGGCGCGCAGGAGGTTGGTGCTCGCTCTGGTCGCAAAGCTGTCGCCACTGCGGCAGGTTGTACGATCTGCCGTGGACGATGTTGACCTGGCGGTAGGTTCCATTCGATCCCATGATGTCTTGCTTGATCGGTTCTCTGACTCTGACCTGTTTCACCAGGTTGTCAAGCTTCGGGAGGGACTCTTTCCATTCGGAGGGAGGAATGATCTTGACAATGCCGGATTTCATTCCGTATTGATCAATCTTGGTCATCTACAAGTACAGACACGGTGGTCAGTCAAAGCTAAGGCTACGATGGGTAAAAACATGGGATGGCGTACGAATAGCTTAAAATCCTTGAACTGGTGCATGGTCGGCTTGAAGACAGGGACAGTGCCAGACCAGTGGTCAGGTAGTACCTCGCCGATGTCTTCTTCTTCTGGTTCGACGTCGGCTGGCGCATCGTCCTGCTTAGGTTGAGGGTCGACGACATCGTCGTCGAGGTCGCTCAGCTCGGAATCGCTGGGTTCTGATTTGGGCGCATTGTTGCTGTCGGGCGGGGAGTGCAGGAAGGAAGGCTTCGCGGCACATTCAATTTGACCAAGGACAGGCTCCTCGCGGGCGACATCGAGGGTGGATTGCGCCGGTAAGGGTGCAGGCTCCGCGACTGGAGCGCTGGCAGCGTCGGTCGACATGGTAAAAGGGGACTACATGCGACCGTGCATGCGGCGACGAGAGACAACTCTTGGGGAGTGAAGAATTGTGTCGGGGTGTCGCTGAGGTCGGTGGACGAGTCGCCGAAAATGTGAGGTGCGAACGTCTTGTCGAGTGCGGAGAATAGATTCGTTCGTTTGGTTATCAGATCCTGCGGGGGGTTGGCCACTGTAGGGGAACGGAAAGCACTGCTTTTGGCTGGGTGACCTCGCTAGATGGGTCGATTTTTGGTGGATCTGGGCTGATGACCCAGGGCTGCCCGGGCTGGCAGGAAGGGCGAAGGGGGTTCCGACTTCCAGGCCTGCCTGCACCTCCCCGATTAGCCGAACGCCGACTAGAGGTACGTAGTCCACGAAGGCACCTAACCAAAATGGAAGGAACAGTGCCGGGGGCGAAGAGGGAAAGAGCAAAAAAAAGAGAGAGAAAAATAAAAGCCACCATAGTAACTTTGTTTCAACTTTGTTTCCACTGAGTACCTACCTCGATTGTGATTGCTTCCCGATCATAGGCTGAACGTGTCGAGGAAGAAGCTGCACATCATCGGGCAGATGCGGCTGCTGTTGCTGCTGTGGGGGGAAGCGAGGTCGCACTTCCTCCCGCCTCCCGCCTAGCAAGCCTTGACAGCAGCAGGCAGGAAGTTAGCACCCGAGCGCTATGGAGGGGCGCGCCCCTTCTTGCCCCCCCAGAGTGGCTCTCCCTCTGCGTCTCTCGCTTCCCTCGATACCCGCTAAACCCGAGTTGGCATTTATCTCCATGCCTCAGGCGTCAAGGCACTTACAGAATTCGGCGGCAGAGCAAATGACGTCGCCCGTTTGCAGTGCAGGTCCAAAATCTGGAAAACGACGGCAAAAAGCCCGCCTGTCCGCTTGATTGCGATGTCATGCGCCTGCTTCAATTCCAGTTCTCAACGGGGTCAACAGAATGTGCGAGCAAGCGCAGGCCAATGCAACGAGGGCCTCGACGTCCTCCGGGATTGTTCGTACAACTTCGGTGGAAAAGACTCCCCTTGTAGGCTGTAGCGTGTTGTGCGCCAATTAGCTCGCCGCTTGTTGCGTTGCTTCTTCCCTGACAGGCGTCAAATCGAGGCATGTCCATGTGCTGCTCGTGGGCGACGTGGATGGCGGCGCGGCCGCAGCGTCGGTGCTCGTGTGGTACCGGCACAGAATCCAGGGGTGTCGCGTTGGTTGAGAGACATCGCGCGGCGCCTCCCGATCGAGCCTCATCAAAAGCTTCATCCAATGGACGCAAGCTTCGAGATCTGATAATCTGGCATATCCCGAAGTCTCGGGACCACCCCCGCCCAGCCCTACGGAGGAGATCGCCCGCAGCGGATCGTCCGATGGCCCAGCCCCTGGGTCCTTGGGTCGCAACGGTCCTTGGGGGCCGGAGCTCGAGTCCTCGGCATCCGTGGGCTGTGATGATCCTGGCTTGCCCTTCCTTCGCAGAGGGAGAACTTGGATCTCCTCGTCCTCGAACTGCCGTCGGTAGCTGAGCTCCTCGTCGGGCACACAAAGGCATGCTGATGAGGGCCTGAGGATGCTGTTGGTCCGGATCGTCACCTCACCTTATCGGGCCGCACCCGCAAGGTGCCCATCACCAGCTCCGCACTACCCGGCCTATCGTGCCGCGCGCGTGAGGGGGAAGCGACATGGGCATCACTGCTGGGTGCGAAACCCCACACATGGTCATCGCTCACCATGGTCGTCGCTCACCATGGATGGCGTCAACCCGAGGCCGTGGATCTCCATCTGGACGCGGATCAGCTCACCCGGCAGGGAGCGTCCTCGGGGGTACCTGCGGTAGATTCCCCTGGCGGCGGTGCTTTGCACTCTCGCCGCCCCCGCTCGTTGCTGCCTTAGATGTCAGCTTCTGATGGCCATCACCACAGTGGTCTCAAGGTAAGAGGGATACCTGGTCTGGATAGTGACCGCCAACCATCGCGTGCCACTACTGTAGTTCCGATACAACTTCCTTCAGGTTTGTCAGGGTGCGGGCGGTGCTGATGCTGTAGTCTGCTCCTGCGCGGGTTCGCTGAGAGGAATCGAAATTCCTCTGGTCTGGTTGAGTTCGTCATCACCAGGCCTCCGTGATATCACATCTCAATCCACCAGGGCCAAAGTTGAGAGATGGCGGCATGCTGAGAATATTCTCCACACGCAGTCAACCGATAGCAGTCCTCGTCATCCGTTACTGCCTTTTCGGAGCACAACATGCGGGAATGCTGTCGGAAGGGTGGATGATGGCAAGTGAGGGGACATTCAAAAGCATGCGCTAGAAGTGGCAGGCCAACGTGGCTGTCGTGGGTCTCACCTCTGCGTTTCTCTCTCAGGCACCTCAGGGCATCAACGTGCACGTCTCAGAGCGAACCCCTAGGACCTACCGACACACACAGCCCCCCGATGTAACGCAACTTCAGGTAGAATAAACTTCTCATTTAGAGCTCTCTGCTGGTATCTCTACCGAAACACACATTAACCACCGGATCCAAACAACATCCCAGAACGCCGTGAATAGAACCTTCCCGCATCAAAACGGGGGTAAAATGTCGAGACCGCCCTAGTCAGGTGCAAAGGCGCCAGAAGAATGTAGTAGGTCGTGCTTTCGTGAAAAAAAAAGGGAAAAAGATATCTATACGTCCACATCCTCACCATGCCCCCTTTTCCTTTACCGCTGAAGCAGCCTTCTCGAGGATCGGGTACTTCGTGCTCATGCATTCAGGGAGTGAAAAAAGGTCCCGCGACGGTATCTTTCATGAGCGAGCTGCTGTATCCGGGCTGAGAGCATCAACTACGCGGTGCGCAGATGTCTGGATCCCATGCCGACCAACTCAAACATGATTGGGATCAGGCCGACGCCCAGCCATGCAATGCCTGCCACCAGCTGTCAGCAGCCGTCCACCTAAACCAATCCATGGATCCCGGATGTTGCGGAACAGGGGGGTACACCACTTACCTGTGTAAACCACTAGCTTTGTCACCACCTCGACGTCGTAACGCACTCGTGGCCGGATGAGGCGCAAGAACATCTCCTTCTCACTGATCTCGTCCTGCTGGCCGACCGTCAGGTCCATCCCGCCCTTCTCCTCGCTGGGGCTGACCAGCACGCTACCAGTGCCCATCATGCGCTCGAAGTCGTTGAGCGTGTTGCCATGATGGCCCTGAACGCCCGAAGCAGCGCCCTTGCCCTCCCAGTCGCCGCTCTTCTCCCGCAGCTCGTGCATGCTGCCCTTGCTCTTCACGCTGCCGTTGCTGCCGATGCTCTCGCGACGCCTGCGTTCTCGGTACGCGAGCGTCTCGTACGCATCAGCAGCGCTCTGGGGTCCGATTGAGACCGAGCGACCGCGCGTTGTGGGATGACGAATGGACTGGACCACGCGCGGCAAGTCCTTAACCGACGGAATGAGCGTATCCATCCTGGAGCCGGGGTCGATAACCTTGTACTTTGACGCCGGAGTGAAGAAGCGACGAGGAAGGTTCATATCGACCTTTTCCAGCAGACGGAAAATGTGCGGCAAACCCTTGAGCATCGTCGGCTTCATGACTTCCCTCCAGACAAAGATAACGAGCACGCCGAAGACAACGCGAGCGGCCACAATGTGCCACCCCAGAGCACTGAGGTCGATGGACTCGACGCTGTGAGCGTTTCCCCCGAACGAATCTATGGACGTCCGGCCATACATCCAAGTTCCGAATTCCAAGCCGATCATTACGCCAGCGAAGGCTACACTGTCGTCGAAGCACGGGCAGTCGTCCGCAGGCTCCGGGTGAATCCTCACGAGGACGATGATGATCAGGGCCGCGATGGCAGGCGCCCACCAAGAGCTGCTGTGCATGTACGCATCCAGGGCCGGGCCGTAGTAGAACTCGACGAGGGAGATGGCAGCACCCAGGACAGATCCCACAATCACGTCGATGAACCCATGCATGCCACAGTACAGGCGGCCAAACACGATGGAGACGGCGTAGAAGTAGGACAGACCCTCAAGTAGAGTCTTGGTCGACTCTGCAAGGGTGTTATCGGGACTGCGCAGCACTAATATGCCATACAACGCAACGGAGACTGCGTTGGCACTGTGGGTCGAAGGGAAGCCATATTCCATGGCAGCTGAACCGGACATGGTAATGCGATGTAGCGGCGGGGACAGCGGACGCGGCAGCGAGAAGAGATCCTTGATGAAACCGGTGAAGAAGACGCCCTCGGCGAGAATATGGATAACACTAAAAAGCGACAACTGGTTAGATATCGTGGTTTTCCAGCTGGCCATCGTGCAGTGTGCGCTTACCCTTTGCCGAAAGAGGCGTAGCCGCACCAGAAGAGCATGGGCAGGCCGATCATGAAGAAAGTGTGTGTTCCGAGGTTCGCCGTGATCGCAAAGTAACTATCGAGCCACGGAGTGCGCATCGTCTCCTGCAGGTATGCCAGGTAGGGTGTCTCCCATCGGATCAGAGGCAACATCCACTGTCGCAGTCGGTATCGCCATTCTGGCAACGCTCTCTTATCTGTAGGCCGGCATGTCAGCTCAGGCCACCATTACTCGCGATCACGCTGGAAGAGGGGCGAGGCAATCCAGCCCTCGCGAGGCACAAGATTCCGGTCGCAAGAGTCTGGCCTCGACGTAGGGCGAATCCTCTAAGCGGACGTAGCGTACAGTGATCGAGACTCCTCAGTCCCGCATCGGGCGCGTCGCTGGGACTCTTGACAGTGATGATGGGCGGGGCGGGCGGCTGGGCGTGAGCGTGGCCGTCGGGTCGTGAGGGATTCGCGACGGCGGGGTCTGGGTTCGGCGCCGATGCGGCGCCATTGACATGGCTGGTCATCAGGCGTTGTCGGAGATCCCGATCGTGAGGCATACGGCCATCCGTCTTCGGTCGGGGGGAGTTTCGAGTCGAGGTTGCGGTGGTGGTTTGGTTTGGTTGCGGGAGTGTGGATCGCTGGTTCGGGGGATCGCTGTGGTGTAAGGCGTCTTTTCGGCTAGGATGCGGACGCAATTGCGCACCTCGACAGGGGTGACGGAGGGTCGCTTTCGTTCGGGAGGATAACGAGCGGTTTCCGTGGTAAGATTACCAGCGGCTGGCGGCGAGATCTGGGAGTGTCGAGGAGGAAGGGAAAGGAAATTTGCAGCTGCAGCAGTGGTGGGATTGCGATGTTGCCTGCGCACTCTTACGGACGCGGAACTGTGACTGGAACTGGAACTGGAACCACAGGCGCAGGTGGTGGTGTGGGAGGTACGGATACCTTGCGTAGGTACCTTCTGTTCGTTGGGTGGCTGAAGGTCCACAGGATACATAGATAGGTACCGTTAGTATGCACGTAGAGTGTAATGGGTACTCGACTACGTAAAGTATCCAAGACGCCCCGCCCACTCAACCGAGGTCACGATCTGGCGACGTGCCTGATTTACCTTTCACTGTTCCAAAGGACGTCCCGCGCTAGCATGGACAACGTTGGATCGGTTCCTGGCAGGCTGGCAGAGCACTTGGAATCGATAACAGCTGCGGGGCGAGTCTTAGCTCTTCAACGCCCAATGGTTTCTCGAACATGACCAGATATTCGAGGTACGTAGGTACTTTAGCCACGGGTGCTCCAACTTCCAAGTCGTTGTCGTGTACTTTTCATCTGCTGCCCAAGTTAGAGGGAGTAAAGTACCTCATACCAAGATACATAGCAACAGCCTCGCTCTTCAGCGACGTGACTACTTCAGTTATCAACTACCGTGACATGTCCATGGACACACCGAAGGCAGGCCGCAGTATCGAGAAGAGTGGAGACACGTCTGTCTCACCATCTGAGAGCTTGATAATGAGGTCGAGGAGCAGTACCTGAACATTGAGACACGCAAATAATGCCATTATAAGTTATCGCTCTCCTCCCACATGCCTTACATCAACGGGCCAACGGCCGACCTAAGCGGGAACCACCGCCCCCATGAGACGTCCGCCCGCCCACGTTCTGGTTCTGAAGCGCATGTCCTGCATTGAAAAGGCTTCGGCGTCCGAGAGCTTCGGGATCCCTGAAAGAGCAGTTATTGTACTACAGCTTTCCGTCAACCTCTGCGTAACACGACACTCTGACCTCACCTCCTCGTTCAACCTTTACCCGTCTCTCCCGTTTCTTGCTCTACCTGACTTGCTACCTACCTCGCCTTGTCTTGTGACCACACCCACTGCCGTCTGCTGCTATTATGGTAGAACGGCAAAAGCCTCGGAATCCCATATCCCTTGCTAGGCAGGTTGACTTCTAGGTTCCCACCCCACACACCACTCTCCGAAAATTAGACTTGTACCCCCCCTCCACCCCCAGTAGAGTCTGTCACACGCAAAAGAGCCCAAAGCTCCCCCGTTGGAAAAGAAAGAAGAAAGGGAAAAAAGAAAACGATGCTCCCATCCATGCCAATTGCGTAAAACCGTAACCAGGCTCTATCCCATCCTTCTCCCGAGTCAGTTTTAGAACGGCAATCGTATTTCCTCGGACGACCAAAAGAAAATCAAGGAGGAGCACACACGCAACGCTCCAAGAAAAGAAAAACGATGTCCGGCGCCCTCCTCCCCCTCCGCGCCCGCCACTGCCTCGTCGCCGGCGCGTATGGCGGCATCGGCGCCGCCATCGCCGCTCGCTTCGCTGCCGAGGGCGCCCTGGTCACCCTCCTCGGCCGCAAGGAGGACAAGCTGCGCGAGCTCTGCGCCCAGCTGCCTCCCTTCCGGGACACCCGCCTCGCCCCTCTGACCGCCGCATCCGCCGCCAACATCCGGTCGCCCCCGGACGAGAAGCCGCCAGTACACTCCTACGCCGTCATGGACGTGTCCGCCGACGGGCGAGATGAAGCGGTCCTAGACGATATCTGGGTTCGTCCTTCCCATCCCCCCCCCCCCCCCCTCTCTGCCGCTGCTACCGCTTCTAAGAGTGTGACTACATCTCGGGCTGCGTGTTGTACATTTTCCATTAACAGGGAATCCGCCGTTCGCAATAGAAACGAACGGGCCAGATAGATGTGCTGGTCAATGCCGCGGGTATTGCGCAATTCCAGCTCTTGCAGAACACCACCCCCGCCGCCGCCAGGGAGCTCGTTGACACCAACCTCATGGGCACCATCTTCATGTCACGGTACATGGCCCAGCGCATGAAGCGCAGACGCGCAGACAGGGATGGTAAGTCAAGTCATGGCATACTCGCCACAACCACCGCACTCGCACGCACGCACAGGTAAACGGCTGTGGGTTACTTCAGTCCTCCTCTCTGACTGTGCTTCTCCTTAGCTTGCATTATCAACGTTGCGAGCTTGCTCGCCGAAAAGGGCAGCCCGGGCACGAGCGTGTATGCAGCCTCGAAGGCCGGTATCATTGGTAAGTTCTGTCTTTTGGTTCGTTTCTCGTGTAGAGAAGAACCTCTCCTAGAGATGTATCTACCTCTTTTTTTTGTCCAATCTCGCCCAGTAAAATCTAACACGCGTGTCTACCACCAAGGCCTCACCCACGCTCTCTCTGTTGAGCTGGGCCCACTGCGGATCAGAACCAACGCCATCGTCCCCGGTTACATAGAGACCAACATGCTTGCCTGTAAGAAACCCCCCACTCCGTTTCCGCTTCTCGCGTCTGTGGTATGTGGTCGGCAGTCGACTGAAGAACAAAGCTAATATACAGATTCACAGCAATGTCGAGAGAACCCCTCGAAAAGCGCATTCCACTTGGGCGTTTGGGTCGGCCCGATGAGGTGGCCGACGCTGCCGTATTCCTAGCTCAGAACACTTACGCAAACAACTGCATCCTCAACCTGGATGGCGGGCTGAGTGCTGTCTGAGTTGGAGCTCCTCAACTTCCAAGGGAGCCCCCTGCTTTCTGAGCAAAAGGACCATCTCCCCTCAGTCATCGTCGATGACGATCGCCCCGCCTGTAGAGTCATCCACAATTACCACGTCGTCGCTGCTGCTAGTTGTCATGACCTTGGCTTTCTTAACTTCGATCAGGTCGTCGCCGTCATCGGTTCGGGGGCGCTTAAGTGTTGATGAGTCGGAAGCTTCCAGTGAATGCTTGCCATTCTGCTCGCTTGCGCCGTTCTCTGCAGGCACCGCGGCGGGCGCCCCCTTCTTGGGCTTGCGAGGGATCTCCGGTTTCTGGTCAGCGACGAGGCCCTGGACAGGCTTGTTGTCCTCGGAGGGCTCCTTCCTACTGGGTGTAAGCATGATTCGTTCGTAACACATGGGGTTGGGGTTGATGTGCGTACAATTCCTGTATGCCGATGACGACATTGACGAAGGGCTCATCTTCGTCTTCATCGATCACAGTGAGGAAGGAATCCTCCTTGATGCCCAATTCGCTGAGCTTCTTGGGCAGGTTTTCCACTTCCTCGGGGTCGTAAAGCGGGCCGGCATCGTTGTTTACGGCGAATTCTTTCTCGCCATAGCCGAGCTCCAAGCGCACGAAATCTTCGACGAGATCCTTGAGCGTAGCTCTTGATAGGTCGACGGACACGGTCGTCTGATATACGCTGCAGACTGGGCAGTCCGGATTTGGAGCCAGATACCTGCTCGAGCCAAGCAAACGGTCAGGGTTGTGAGGAGAGATGAACACCTGCATAAACACGAATTAGACCACAATCCTGACAATTCCATGATTCCTAAACGTCCGGGTAACTGAAGAAAGGGCTGACACGACTCAACTTACCTCCTTGGTCTGAGTGAACTCGCCCTTCAACACCTTGAGCGACTGCAAAACACAGAGGCCTGCAACGATAGCATTAGTCGTCGCAATGGCGGGAATAATGTTTCCGGCCATTTGCTTTATGTCGAAACGAGACTTGGGCTCAATGCCGAAGATGGAGGAGCGGATGTTTGCGCTTGCGGCGACAAAGTCCAGCGTATCCTCATCATCCTTGTCGAATGTGATCAAGGGCTCGGCCTCTGTCTTCTTCAACGCTTGCATACGCTTGCTAAGCCGATCCAAGCTGTCGACAAATACAGCAAAGCTCTCCTCGAGTGACCACACCTTCTGGCCCTCCTTGAGAATCGTATCCTTCGAAGCGAGTGCCTCGGCCGACTGCTCTGAAATCTTCTTGTAGTCGAGCGGTGCCGGCTTCCTCCTGGACTTCCACATGTCCTCCATCGAGGCCAGGCGAGTGATATCGCTGTTGAAGACCTTGTCGAAGAGCAACTGGGGAAAGGCCTCGGTACCCAATGCATCCCGGATGGCTCGCAGGGCCGCGGCTTCCTTCTTCAGCTCCTGGATTTCATTGGCGTTATCGGCATCGCTGGACTGGTCGAATGCTGACTCGTCTTCACTGGCTCCGAAGATCTCGCTGAGGAGGTAGCTTTTACCCCACACGATACAGTGGATTGGCTGGCTCGGTGTGCTTCGGATCGTGCAGACAGGGAAAGACTTGGGCGTTTCCTTCGGCGTGCAGTCGTAGCATGCCGTAACCCCCTTTTTGATGACCTGCACGTTGCCATTGAAACCAGTCGTTCCGCTCTCGATCAGAGGAACGTCCGCCGCCAGGCACATCCTGTTCACGTGTCGTCTCGCCTCGAGATTGTCCAGCGCATTGAAAACGATGTTGAAGTCCTTGAACCACCGAACGTTGAACTGGGAGTCCTTGATGTTCGCATGGTGCGCAACAATTTTGACCTTGGGATTGAAGACCTGCGCGGCATCTTTGGCAACCTGGGTAGGTGGTGGTCAGCGTCAGCATGCTACGCACACCTGTGAAAGTTGACCTACCAAAGCCTTGGATTTCTTAATATGCTCGTGTCGGAATAGGAATTGGCGATTAAGGTTGCTCAAATCGATGGTGTCGAGGTCAACGACGTGGATCTCGCCGTATCCCGTGAGGACGAGGTTCTTGAGGAGCTCGCAGCCAATGCCACCGGCACCGACCATCAAAACCTTGGCCTACCGCGTTCAGATTAGCGACTGACAATATCGATATGCCCGAGAATAATGACGAGGACGACGATGCAAGGGCGGTAACGTTCAGGAACAGCGTCGGGGGACAACAATGGAAGCGCAGCGAGAGGAAGGCGGGTGGTCTGATGCGCCAGGGTCGCGGTGTACCTTCTTAACGTTGGCGTTCTGCGAGGCGCCGAGCGACTGCTGGTAGTATCGGTCACGCGTCTGGACAGGAGACGGTCGCTGTTGTGTCGTCTGCACAGGAGCCGGAGCGGGAGCGGCGGGAGTTTGGGTTTGCGATTTCGCGGGTTCCTGTGGCGGGGGTGCCGGCGCCGGCGCAGTCGCGGGGGGCGCGGTCGGTTCCGCGTTGGTGGCCGCAGCCGCGGCAGCTGCGTCTGCGTTGGTGGAATCCATCGGATCCTCGCGATGCGGTCGTCGTATCGGAGACTTCGAGGCCTCAGTGGATGCTGGGGAAAGGCCAGAGTGAGGTTGGAGACGTAGCGGACGCGAAGTGGACGAATTCGCGCTCGGGTGAGATGGGGGTGGGTTGAGTGAGGGCAGGTTTCAGCACGGGAGCGAGGCTGCGTAGAGGAAGGTTGAGGTTTTCCTTGGAGGCCAGCGGGAGGAACGATCGCCCAGGACTAAGGTCCCAGCCAATACCGGCAGCCGGTGACGAGATCGTGCAGGGATTCGAGCTATAAGTTCCTGGGGGACTACCGCGGTCGCTTTCTGATTGGCGTGGATCGCCGGTATAAGCGGGTCCGCTTCGCTTGCCGGGCGCGGCATCCTCGCTGAAAGACGCTGCCTGTGTTGTGAGCTCAGCGGGCTAGGCTACCTAGGTATTCCATACGGCAAGGCATCCGCTGGCCCCTATGAGAGTGGTGGTTCTCCAGGTACCTGCCTGCCCTGTCGCGCGACACCCTTGCAGCGTTTGCTCCTCCGTTGGGTCTCTCCACCGGTTCCTGGCTGGTACCTGACTAGGTAGGATTGAGGTGAGGCATCTTTTTGAGGAGAGAAACTTTGGGGCAGGTACAGGCAAAGTACCTAGGCATGCTGAAGGGCACCCTCTTCCCACGAGGTACCCTTTCACACACCTACCTAGTACCTACTATCTATCAGTCACCCAATCTAGGAACCTTGCTCTCTTCCCAGGGACCTTGCGGCCGGCGGTGAGAGTTGGACTGATGATGAGAATTGTAATTCTAAGAGTAATAGGCCCATTCAAGGTCCTCCTAGCATGATCGCCGCCTGCAGTCGAATTGCAGCGATCCAGCAAAAAACAAACGGGTCAGTGCAGCAGAATGGGGCCCTTTGCCGCCTAGTCCAAACTTCAAACCTGCGTCGTCCCCTCCGTGAAAGAATTGCCTGGCCGCCGTCCAGAACCATCCAGGCACAGCTCCCACGGCCGTATTCGTGCGGCTCCGAGACCCTCCTGAAGAAAATCCCCGGCCGCATCGCAACCATGTCCGACGACGAGGCCGACCCCGAGCTCCTCGCCCTCCTCCGCCAGCACTTCCAGGGCAAGCTCAGGGTCAACGATGAGCCCGAGACGGGCGTCCTCGACGGCGCCGAGTTCGTCTACGACAACTCCATCGACGTCGCCATCGACATGAGGGCCACCAAGAGGGCCGCCGCCACCATCTACACCCAGATGGAGCAGAAGCAGTACTCGACCTCCACCTGGGCCGAGCACGAGCTGCACCCCAAGACCAAGGACGACTCCACCGCCGCCTTCATCTTCACCATGGACCTGCTCAACTTCTGCTTCTGGTCCGAGGAGCCAGAGGACGAGAGGTTCGCCGTCGAGTACCGCGGCAAGACCTGGACCGGCTACTGGAGCATGGTCGCCTCGCTGCAGCGCGCCCTGGACGAGGACATCCCCATCACCAGCTCCGACTTCTGGCAGAGCGAGGACGAGTGCAACATGGACCTCATGAGGCACGTCTTCCGCTCGAAGACGGAGGAGGAAATGCCCCTGCTCGAGGAGCGGCTCGCCTGTCTGCGCGAGGCCGGCACCGTGCTGTACGAGAAGTACGGCTGCAGCGTGACGAAGCTCATCGAGGCCGCCGACGGGTCTGCCGCGGGGCTCGTCAACCTCCTCGCGCGGGACTTTGACTGCTTCCGCGACGAGCACGTCTTCGAGGGCCGCCGGAAGCCCGTGCGGTTCCTCAAGAGAGCCCAGATCCTGGTGGCGGATATCTGGGCGTGCTTCGGCGGCGAGGGCATCGGGGCGTTCCGAGACATCGACAAGATCACGATGTTCGCCGACTACCGCGTGCCGCAGATTCTCAACACCATGGGTTGCTTGTATTACGCCCCCTCCCTGGCCACGTCCATCAACTCCAAAAAGGTCCTCGAGAGCGGGTCGAGGTGGGAGTTGCAGATGAGAGGTGAGCTGACACGTGAACCCTCCCATGAGACTGACAAACTGACCCTGGAGCAGCATGCAGCATCTGGTGTGTCGAGCTCATCAAGCGGGAGATACAAAAGTCGCACCCTGGGACGACCGTTAATGCTATTCTGATTGATTTTTTCTTGTATGATACCATGAAGGAGCTGGAGGCAGCCGGAACCGAGACGGTGCAGCACCACCGGACGAGGAGCATCTGGTACTGAACTACGCGCTGTCACATAGTGTATGGGATAAAGGGTATAATAAATTCAGGCTCTAAGCAAATCGTCTGCGAATATGTACCTCAAAGTCTCGTTTCGCATATCTCGTGTATTCGTACATCGAGACGTTTCCCCCGGAAAGCTAAATCCACAGCGTTCTTGACTCCAAGCGCCTTTTTAATATCACAATGCCCACTGGTCGGGCTGCCGCCTCAGTTGATCGCACAGTCGCTCATGACATGGTCGCTCAGGCTGATCCGACGGCCGTGGAGTTCATGAGCTCGTCCATATGGGCCCGCTCGATGTTCACAGTGCCCTTCTTCCCTTCCTTGAGTAGTACCGCGAGCACTTCGATCGGTGGGTGGAGGCCAAGCCTCTCGGCCCGCTCCCAGCGCTTCATGCGTTGCATGCCAATACAGGGCTGTAAGTTGTCAGAGTTTGCTCCACCAACGCCACACGTAACGCTGACTTACACCATACTGCGAGCTGACGTCAAAGTATCGCAAAACCTTCTCCGCCAGACTCGCATCCTGCTGATGAACCCGCGGGGCGATGCGCTCGGCCTCGATCGACTTCCAGTACTTGTTAATCTGCGTGTCGCTAATCTTCTCCGCCCGGATGGCAGCCTCCGACTTCACGAAGACCTTCTCTTTCACTTCCTCCTCCTTGGCCTCGCTTTCATCGAGTTGGATCTCGTCGACCTGCTGTTCATCTTCCCTCTTCTTGGCCACGTCCGCCCGCTCGACGGCTGAGGTGAGGGCCGCCTTCTTCTGGTCCTTCGGCACGGGCTTCGAGACCTTGTGGGAGAAGCTGATGGTCGACTGGCCCCGACCCGGACCGGCTCGGGCTCGGGCACCGCCTGTTGATCTCCGAGTGGTGGGCATAGTGGATGTTTCGATGTAATGACGACCAGGGTGCCAAGTAATACTCCAAAGGCGGATAGACAGACAGAAGGCCCGAACGAGTTGCGATCGAAAATTCCCCTCGTATCTTTTACTGTGAAGAATGACGATAGATTCTGTCGGGTGATAACGCTTTAGATATCCGTTAATCGTAGTGGTCGCAAATCTGTATTACTTGATGAGGAAGTGAAGTGCATGACGAAACGGCAGGGAAAGAGACAGGGGCCTAAGTTTGGCGGGGCAACGCGAGACTGGTACGGATGCACGTGCTCTTACGGTGCGTTGGTACGCAACGCACTGTTATCGCACTGTCGTCATTTCTTCATTTCAACATGTCTATGGTCTCCTGTCTTGTGATCTAGCGCTGCAGCCACACATCATACCAGGGTATTGTGAATGCATGAGTCCATTCTATGCGCCGGTGGCCTCTCTGTAGAATGAGATGCTCCTGTTGGCACCTGCCGTACAGAAAGACTCGTTCCGTCCGGTCTTTGGGAGCCATTTGACTGACCACAGTGCTTTGTCGGTCTCGCTATGCGTGGCCACGCAGGCGTAACGCTCCACCGACCATACCTTGACCTTGCCGTCCATCGCTCCGCTCAGGAGATACTCGCCAGTGTCGTTCCAGTCGACGGAGGTGATCCATGAGGAGTGGCCCGTCATGTTACCGACATGCTCGCCGTGCTTGATGTCGTAGATGCCGATGATTGACGAGTCGCCAGCTGCTGCCAGCCTCGTGTTTCCAGGGGAGAAAGCAACAGCCCGGACAGGTTTGGCGAGACCTAGACATCAGTTAGACGTGGAACAGCGTGGATCGGGTGCGTTGGGTCTTACCAGGTAGCGAGAAAGCAAGGCGTCCAGTATCGTTGTTGAAGACGTAGATGGAACCATTCTGGTGGCCGCTCGCGGTGTAGCGTCCATCTCTGCTAAGATCGACGGACATGCCGAAGCTGCCCGAACCAGGGCTTCCCGTCTCGTACTCCCGGATCTTGGGCGTTCCCTCTTCGCCAATGTCCCAAACGTTTATCCGGCCGTCGTATGTAGTTCCAGCGAGGAACTTGCCATCCTCACTCAGAGCGATCGCCCACACCTCACCGGCCTTGGAGCTCTTGTCGCTGACCTCGGAATGCAGCTTCCACTCGCTAGTGTCTTTGTCGACGACCCAAACCTTCAGCTCACCGGCGAAACCTGCGCTCGCAGCGACACGACCATCACGAGAAGTGCAGATGTGGTGACAGCCGAGCTTGTGCGCGCCGCTGATGGACTGGGAGATGGGGATCGCAGGGTCGGCGGTGTTGTGGACGTGGAGGGTCGAAGAGCCACTCGCGGAGAGCACGGCTCTCGGTGTCGCGGCGAGGCCGAAGATGTCGGTTATGTGGGCTGGCAGGTCGTCAGCAAGGCGCTGCTCTGAGGAAGAGCTGGAAGCTATGGAGCTCCCAAGGGACGGATGACGCTACCATTGTCCACCGTGTGTGTGGTCAAATATTGTTTGGACTGGCCAGATTAGCTTCCTGCATATTCATTGGCATGTTCTGGGGAGACGTACCATGGCTGCCAGTCCATGTGAAGCTTTTGCCGCTATAGATGGTGCGCGGTTGCGGATGGGAAAGTTGCGACCGCGCTTTGAGCGGGAAGGTGGGGGCTGACATCACACATTTGAATCGAGACCCCTGCAGTGATGAGCTGGGGGGAGGGGCAATTGAGGGGCGGCGCCGGAGCTCAAATTGGCAGCAACACTTTAGGCCGGCATTTCTTTTATTCTCTGGAGCAGTCTTGGTCGCCTTATTTCTTCTGTTTTCACTGTCTTCATCCTAGTATGAATTTACTCTATTCCAGTTAATACAGAAGCGTTCTACGCGCAACTACGCTCTGGCTATAAGATTGTTTGTATAAACAATATTCTTCTATAATCCTCTCTGTTATCGTTACGAAACGACTTTTCTCAGTGCATTATTTCATTTGAACGGGCCTCAAGTAAACAAAAAGTGGTCTTTCATGTTTATTTACTACAGAGATTGCTCTCCTCGTCCCTCTTTCTTTTGTACCTGTCTCTCATTTCCATGCCTTACACCGCCCTCAACTTGGTTGTCTCCTCTCTCGTGCGAACATCTCTTTAAACATCTGGATCACCTCTGCCGTTTCCGTTTTATACCGAAAAAACCTGAAGCCCATTTTCTCGCATTCATAGTAGTTCGTTTGACCATGTCAAACGGGAACGAGAACTCTTGCAGAAAGAGCCAACGGGAATAAGATAGCGGTGTTGCCGGAAGGAGATTGGGGAGAGTACTCGGATCCGATGGACCTATGTTGTCGCTTAGAGGCCCATAGTACTGGGTCTAGCCTTGGAGTCCAAGAGGACCTGAACGGTCCCCCTTTCCGGTAACGATCTGGACAGAATTTGCATCGGAGTCAAGCCTGAAGCGGTCCTACCCATAGGGTCAGCGCCTCCTTCCAAGAGCTGCCGAACCACCTGAGGCTGATTCTTCCTCACCTCGGCGCACGCGTAGGCTAGAGCGGTGCGTCCACCAAGCCCCTGTCGAAAGCCAATGCGAAACCCGAGGGGGAAGTGACCGGAGAGTTCCAACGGGCAGCGGACATTCGGATTCTCTCCCTCCTCGATGAGTAACCTCGCCGCCTCGGGGTTAGACGAACGAGTCGCCTTGATAAGAGGAGGAATTGCGTTGGAGTAAATTTCATCGAGGTCAGAACGAACGATTGGTAGACCATGCTCCCGCAGGAAGCGGAATACCTTGCTGATCTCTGGCCCGCCGTATGGCAAATGGCTATCATCCCAAGCGTAGTAACGTACGCCCGGATCGATCTCCCCATGTTGGTTGAGGCTGTCATAGCTCGGAATGCAGGAACAGTCTTTGTGAGGCTCATGAGTCGAGAGCAGCAAGCTCGCTTTCGTTTCACACCCATAGAGAGGGATGCTCACAGGCGCCTTCCAGCAGAGGTCCGGGATTCTGCACAGCGACATGTGCGCGAGAATGGGCATAAGGAGCGAGCCAGCGCCCATCTCAAAACTTGCGCCGTTATCAAGGAGGAATTTGACGGCCAGTGGCCCCACTGTCTGCGTGAAAACGGCAAGGCCGAGGGGATTCCTGTGCTGCCAGGGCAAGGAGGAGAGGTGAGTGTTCGAAGAGAAGCAGGAGACGTAGCCGAACTGCTGGTTGACATCCGCCCCGTGGTCAATGGGGGCGCCAGCAGCGACGGCGTCCGCCATCGTCTGTAGTACACCATGGAAGCTGCCCCAGCGTAGGGCGTGCCAGTCGTTGTGCTTGCCCTGGGCATAGAGCACAGGCTTGAGGATCTCATAGAAGCCCTTGCATGTGATAGTTAGGTTCTTGAGGTCGCAGATTGTATCTTGTCCTTGCGTTCTCGGATTCTTACCCTCGGCCTCGGTGTTGATACTGCCTGCTGAATCAAGGCTACTGCCAGAGATGCTCTGGGTCTGGGCTTCGTTGGAGGAACTAGCCTCGTGTACTTCGACATAGGTCTCCTGTGCGTCAGCGGCTAAGTAGGAGGCAATGAGTTGAGTGAGCTCAACCAGGAGGTCTCCCAGGCCTGCCTGGGAAGAAGGGGAGAGGAGTTGCGGGCTTGCCATTGTCAATGCTGTGGATTTAAGCGAAGTCAACCGCCGTATGAACTGGATGTTGAAATGGTTGAGGTTTGTGTTTGTCTTTTCTGTTTTGTTGTCTTGAAAAACTGCTGGTTCGAATCTATGAGCTGTATGGTCATGGAAACGAGCTATATATGCCCACGAGTCCTACCCTCGAAACAAACGCTTTGTTACCCAAACCTATGTCCCATTACTCGTCACAAAAAGGTTGTTCTTGGATCACCTCGAAGCTCAATACTTAGTACGATAAGAAAGAACGTATAAACAGCATAGTAAGAACTTGGCCATTGTCGACGCTATACCATGGAATCGAACCAAGAGGACTATGAATAGCCACAAAGAACAACCACGTCGTCTATAAAAACAATGTCGATTGTCTCCGTGAGAAGAAAGAAATGCGGAGACGCCATAACCTCCACTGGGAAGAGTGGTCCGCTAGTTAACCATGATCGTTGCGGGACAGACGGTCCACAACACGATAGATGGGTCTGTGTCGATTGTAGAAATCCCCAATTGTGTCGGCGCGCGTAATATCAAGACGGAGGAGATAACGGAAGCGAGAAGCTTCGGACTCAGAGTGACGGCAAATGGGCCGCTTCGGAGGCGATGAGTGGTCCCAAACGCCGGAGTAGGCCAACCAATCGTACAAATGAATATACACGTCCTATGTTACATGGTTCATCGAAAACCCTTCTTCGTAGCCGCACGCGCCGCACGCCTTTTCTCATTCTGTTCTGCCGCAGTCTTGGATCCTCCCCAAACGCTGGACCTGATGCCTATCGACGTTCGTCAGTACGGATCTTGAGAGGCGAGGTGGGGTGGGGAATCTTACTGCTGAGGCAGTTTGCGCACACGACGTGCTGTCGCTTGGGCTGGCCACAGGCAGGGCAGTTGCACAACTTAATATCTTTCAGCGCCTTACCGGCCATCTGCCTATGTCTCTTTTTCGAGTGCGACGTCTTCTTCTTCGGCACCGCCCGCAGGATGGACTCCCAGATGCCACCAAGCCACGCGGGAATGTTAAGGTTGATCGCAGGAAGGGCAGCAGAGACGGCGGGGAGAAGTAGCTGGCGCGAGTATAGCGAAAATATCCTCGTGGAGTTGAAGAGAACAGGCGCGGAGATCTGGGGCATGCGGCGCAGGGGCTGCGCGGCCATCGCGGCGGCGGAGGCGGCCATTTTGCGATCGGTGGCTCGATGTCGTTTTGCGGCGAGGACCTAGTTTCGGGCTCGGCCAGATACGGCTCGGTGGGTTATGCGTAGTCGAGGCCGGATTTTTCGGTTTCGATCGAGGAGCGCAGGTCGTACTTCGCTATCGTCCGTGTCGTGGCAGCTGCGCTCCAAGGCCTTTCTGTCCCTCTATCACATCACAATCTGACGAGGCTGAAGTGTGGCAGTCGTGATTCCCTTCGGACCCGGAAAAAAAGACTTGCTGCCGGGGGGAGCTCCCGGCGGGGCGGCCTGTCAATTGATATCTCTCAACCAATTGAATCTCATTGAGCGCACAGACGGCTTCCAACCAATCACCGCGCGTTGAGGACCCCTTTCCCCCTTTCTCTCCCCACCCCCCTACAAGCTCCCTGCAGGGAAATTAGGTACACTGTATTGTTTGCTGGTGGTGGAAGGAACAACCTATCAGCAGCACCCAACGGCCAGTGCCTGACAGCGCGATACGGGGGAAGGCCACTGGCCAGACGCCAGACGGCAGGCCAAGAAGGGCGCCAGCACAGAAATTCCCCTTCACCGGCTCCTGCACACTGAATGCTTGTCCTTAGAAACAATCCGTCCTCAACCTCGTGATCATTCTCTCCTTCTTTCCCTGCCCACCGCTTGTCCGACCTCCGACCCTGCGACTAGGCTCCATCGAGACCGAATACCTTTCTTGGAATACAGAATCGTATCTCAACTTCACTCCTTACTCACCTTCTCGTACCAATCTCGCTCGAGCGGAAAAGCAGTCACAATGGCGCAGCCCACCACCATCTACCCCCAGTCCCACGTCGGTTTCGACAGCATCACCTCTCAGATCGAGAAGAAGCTGTTGAAGCGTGGCTTCCAGTTCAATGTCATCTGCGTTGGTGAGTCTCCCCGTGCTATTGCCATTGTCAATGCTCTCGCCCCCAGCCTCTAGCCCCTGGAGGTCGCTGGTGGGTGCTGGCGACATCGCGTTGGCAGTCGACTGACGGGTCTCCGTGTTTCCACTCTACAGGCCAGACGGGTTTGGGCAAGTCGACCCTCATCAACACCATCTTCGCCTCCCACCTGATCGATTCCAAGGGCCGCATGATGCCCGATGAGCCCGTTCGATCCACCACCGAGATCCAGGCCGTGTCCCACATGATCGAGGAGAACGGCGTCCGCCTGCGCCTCAACATTGTCGACACCCCCGGATACGGCGACCTGGTTAACAACGACCGCTGCTGGGACCCCATCGTGAAGTACATTAAGGACCAACACTCGGCGTACTTGCGTAAGGAGCTCACTGCTCAGCGCGAGCGCTACATCCAAGATACCCGCATCCACTGCTGCCTCTTCTTCATCCAGCCCTCGGGTCACTCTCTCAAGCCCATCGACATTGTCGTCCTGAAGAAGCTCTCCGATGTTGTCAACGTCGTCCCCGTCATTGCCAAGTCGGACACCCTCACCCTCGAGGAGCGTCTTGAGTTCAAGGAGCGTATTAAGGAGGAGTTTGCTTTCCACAACCTCAAGATGTACCCCTACGACAACGAGGAGTTCGACGAGGAGGAGCGCGTACTGAACACGCAGATCAAGGTAGGCAGCTCGGCTGGCCGTTCAAGCTGCAATTGCTAATCATTGTGTAGGATCTCGTTCCCTTCGCCGTTGTTGGCTCCGAGAAGTCCATCATCGTCAACGGCAAGCAGGTCCGCGGTCGCCAGAACCGCTGGGGTGTCATCAACGTCGAGGATGAGAACCACTGCGAGTTCACCTACTTGAGGAACTTCCTGCTGCGCACTCATCTCCAGGATCTCATCGAGACCACATCTCAGATCCACTACGAGACGTTCCGCGCCAAGCAGCTCCTGGCCCTGAAGGAGAGCAGCGCACACGGTGGCGGTAGCAGACCCATCAGCCCTGCTGCGGACCGTGAAATCAGCCGGAGCTCGCAACGAATGACCATGAACGGATACTAGTTGACGAACATCCCCACCCGCGCACTCGAGGAGCCAGACGGCAATGATATTCTTGGGCGGCCGGATTTTCTGATGACTTTTTCTCGATCTCATGGTGTTATGCGCAGATAAAAAGGCTTGGTACGGCCTCGACAGCAAACGGAGGCTGCATAGACCGACAATTCCAAGGTGGTGGCTATTGCTGGCCCCCGTGGAAGACAGGAGACGGGAGTTGCATGGGAGGCTTGGAGAATTCCGGCATGGCGCGCGGATATAGGTCATACCTACTTACCCCTTTCTAGTCCTGTGGTCGTTGTTGAACACTTGTTCGCTGGCGAAATCGTCCATTATTCCCCCATCTTACAGCTGGACGTTTTCTTCTGTTTTCTTAGTTCACTTTCACCCTAGCACTTTAGGCTTGGCTTCACAGTCTACACTTTAATGGCCGCGAATCCGCTAAGGATGTTTATTCAGTAGTTAATGAATACCCCGTGGTATGAAGCCTGCGTGTGTGGCTCGCTCCCGTGCTGCTTGCTCTCAGTGTCTATGTCTCTAATGCCTCATATGTCGTTCAAATGCTTCCAAAAATCGGTCTGTCTCTACGCGGAGGGGGCGTAGACGAACTCCTCCAGGGCTCCGTAGGCCTTCTCGAGGTCGTCGTTGACGATGATCTTGTCGTGGACGCCGGGCGTCTTTGAGTACTCCAGCTCGACCTTGGCCTGGTTCAGGCGCTTCTGGATGCTCTCCTCCTTCTCGGTGCCGCGGCCGCGAAGGCGCTTCTCGAGCTCCTCTTCCGAGGGGGGCGCGATGAAGACGTAGCGCGCGGGGATGCCCGAGTTCTTGATCTGCTTGACTCCCTATTTGGAAGTCAGTAACCGGAGACGAAAGATGCATCAATCATACGGCTCGTAACGTCCCATGGGTGGGAGCCACTGAGAAGGGAAGAGAGAGAAGAAGATATTGAGACAGACGGAGAGAAGGGAACGAGGAGAGGACGGGTCACGGGGGGGGAAGGCACGTACCTCCATCTCAATGTCGAGCACGACGACGCGGCCCTTGGCGGACTGCTCCTCGATGGTGGCCTTGGAGGTGCCGTAGGCGTTGCTGCCGAAGGTGGCGTGCTCGACGAAGCCGTCGGCGCGGACAAGGTCGTCGAAGGCCTCGCGGGTGACGAAGTGGTAGTCGACGCCGTCGGCCTCGCCGGGGCGGGGGCCGCGGGTGGTGTGGCTGACGGAGAGCGCGAAGGTGTCCGGGTGGCGGTCGAAGAGGAGCTTGTACAGCGTGCCCTTGCCGACGCCCGAGGGGCCGGAGATGATGATGGGGCGCCGGTCCGAGGGGAAGCCGGCGGCGCGGGGGGCGGCTTGGGTGACGGGCATGTTAGTTTTTAACGTATGTTTGACAGGGTTGGTTGTGAGTATGTGTGTGTGTTTGTGTCTGTCTGTCTCTCCCTGCAGATGTTGGTGTGTGGAGATTATCTTCCGCAGATGAGAGAGACATTTGAGAATCACCCCTCCTTCCTGCCGATTCTACGTTGCAAGTGGGACCTTTCATAGCACTCCAAAGGGGGAAACGGGAGCCGCTTACCGGTCTCAGCCATTCTGCACGATGTTTGGAATAAACGTTTTTGAAATATGTTGGATGAAATGTCAGCTTTTATGTTTCCATTCATATTTTCTCATCCTGAGTGAGAGTTGCGTGTACTACTCCGGCTTTCCAACGATGAGAAGAAAAAAGTGTGACGAACAACCTTAACATACTTTGTCTAAACCTAGTATGAGACGGCAGAGATACAGCCGAGACGAGAGGCTGAGAGCGGCGACGATGAGAAGAAAAGAAAAGAAAAAAATCCAAGTCTTTATCGAATCCACTGACAGACGAGGGTCGCGAGAAACGAGGAGGTGTTGATGAGACGTCGACCTTGAGGACCGGCAGAATGTCCGCAAGTCGGGGTGAGTCAGCGAGGCGGTGTGTCCAAATTGCACAAGTCTCTTTTTTTTCTTTCCTTTTTTCGTTGCGGCTACCGAAGGCACCTCACCCCTCCATCAGGGTCCTCCACGTCTCTCAGTGGTCAGCAGCGTTGAATTGAAACCTTTGGGGGAAAGTGGGACCCGCTCAGCCACCCACCCACCAACTCGCCAACGTTGAAGACGGGGCGCAATTCTCCAGCTCTCGAACGCACACTACCTACCTAGGCATCCGTACTCGTGTCATTGTTGGTGGTCACTCGGGAATTGCAGCACCCTGTTATTCCCAAAGGCATGAACGTGACAAGGTGAAGTGAGATAGGGACTTGGCCACTTTGCGATGAATGTTTCTATTCAGGTGTTATACAACCGTGGGGAATCTATTTTGCCAGAAAGGAACCAATTCATAACCTCCCAACTGGACGCACTATTAAACCAAGTACCGCATCTGTACTCATAAAGCTTTACAAGAAAAGAAGAGCAAGAAGAGGAGCAGCCAAGGCAAAGATCTCGGGGCGCAGAGCAGCACCGGCGTTCTTGTTGTCGGGGTTGCTGGAGGAAGAGGCAGTAGCAGCGGCGCCTGTGGCGGTGGCGGCGGGCTGGGTGGAGCCACCGGTGTTGGTGCCGGGAGTGTTGGAGTCCGAGTCGGCCAGGGGCGAGACGGCGAGGCCGGTGATCTCAGTCTTGCCGTCCGAGGCGTAGACCTTGTGCTTGACGGTCCAGTCGCTGATGGTGATAATCTTGCCAGAGGGCTTGTTCTTGATACCGTTATCAATGAGGTCCTGTCCGCCGGGGGGAACGGCGGGCAGGGTGAAGTTGTTGTTGAAGCCCTTCTCGGTGATGAGAGACGAGGCGCACTTGGGGGGCTTGGGGGACGACTTGGGAGCCTGGGTGGCCTGGAGGGTCTTGAAGTCGACCTTCTTGTACTGAGTGGCCAGGTTGTCGTAGTCGACAAGCAGCTTGACCGACTTGTCATCGTTGACCTTGACAATTCCAAAGTTGTTGTCCTCCTGGCTGTACTCGTAGACGAGACCACCAGAGAAGACGGTGTTCATGTCAGGGCCGTAAATGGACTGGATCTCGGTGAAGATACGAGGAGTGACCTTGTTGCAACCAAACTCGGAGAAGAAAACGGGGACGGAGGTGTCCTTGAGGTCAGCAATGAGCTGGTCGTAGGTGGACGTCTTGAAGCTCGAGTCGCCGCACCACGAGTACGAGTTGAGACCGAACAGGTCGACGCGGCTGGGGTCGCTCTCGTCGCCATTCTCGGCGCAGGTCAGGTAGTTGAAAGAGTCAACCAGAATGGAGCGAACGTCAGCAGCGGAGTAGCCGACGGGGATCTTGCGGTCGCAGTGCTTGGAGACGTAGTTCTTCAAGTCGCGGGTGATGGCACGCAGGTAAGGAGGCACGTCCTTAGCGGTCTCGACGTTGTTCATAACTTCGTTGCCGGAGAAGAAGGCGGCGGTGTTGGGGTAGTTCTTGAAGGCCTCGACGATGGCGAAGGTGCGGTTCATGTAGGCAGCGTAGTAGCTGGTCCAGGGCTCGAAGCTGGTGATACTCTCGCCAACGAGGGGGGAGTTGACGTCGAGGATCATGTACATGCCAGCGGCGTTGAAGATGGAGGCACAGCCATCGTGGTTCAGGTTGGGGTCCAAGTTGTAGACGCGGATGGCGTTGGCACCGAGGCGCTGGAGCAGAGCAGCATCGCGCATGCAAACATCGGGATCGCTGAGAGGATCCCTGTTGTGCTGAGGGTCGTAACCGGCGCTGCCACCAATCTGGTAGTCGAGACCCACGATCTGGAATCTCTCGCCCGTCTCAGTGACGAAGGAGTTGCCCTGAACCTTGAGGGGCTTGACGGCAGCAGCCAAAGTCGCACTCAGGGCGACGAGAGCAGATTGAACCTACAAAATTCGAGTTAGATTTGAAGTTCTCTCCAAGGCGGCGCACACGGAGAGAGAGCCGAGGGGGATCGACGGGTTGGCGTTGGCAGCTTGGCCATCTCCACGAGGCCTTGGCCGTGTTCTCGCGCTCTGATCGTCGGCGCGATGGATGACTGTCGCCAGCCCAGCCAATGGGGAACATAGCGCAACGAGGAAGTTGGACTTCTACTTACGAGCATGATGGCAATGAGCGCAGGGCTATTTCGGTCTTGGGATTAGACGTGGTATCGTAGAGGTCGTACGGGTAAGGTGTTTTCGTGACTCTCGCGGCTTTTGGGCGAGGTCAAGAGAGCGACGGGAATATGAGAAGTTGGTGCGGGGAGAAAAGGCCAACCAAGCGATGACAGGGCCGAGACGGAAGGATGAAGTAGAAACGGATCTTCCGGGTTGGCGGTGGTAATACGCAGTGGTGTGTGGTGAGAGAGCGACAAGAAACGAAGAATGGGCTGGTTGCTGCCGGGATATACGGGGCCCCCTTCAATAATACGAGAGTGAGAGAGAGACAGGCACAAGCGCGACGCTGTCGAGCGAGTGTCGAGGATGTATGTGTTTTGGGGGTAATGGGATGAGAAGAAGAAAATGAGGCCCGGACTAAACCAAACACGAGAGGGCGGGAGGGTAGGTAAAAAAGAGGAACGGACGGCACGAAGCAAGAATAGCAGTAGCGGCGGCGGGAGCAGTTGGTAAAATCGTGACATGTAAATTAAAAATGGAAAAGGCAAGAGCTGGGTACGATGCTCACTGGATTTATCCTCGTCTCGGCTTAGCGTCACACACATCATCTCCAGCCTACCTACATCCATTGTACCTACCCAACTACTTTCCCATGGCCCATGGGAGCACCTTCCCAAGCACCCAAGGTAACCTCCTTCCGCGCCTTACACTACCTATTACAGCAGTGACCAGTCACCACACTAATACAATGTACCCAAGGAAGGTAGGTAGGTTGGTGCGGACCACCTCCATCGCAACTGCCTGCAAGATTGGACACATCCGACTTCCACGGCGAACCAAACCAAGGGCGCGCGACGTCCGTGTGCTCCATCCTCCTGCTACGGCGGCGACTTTTTCCTCCTTTGCCGCACCCACAACCCTCGAATTGGTTTCCGACTCGCAGCAACGCCCCTGGTTGCTCTCGTCGTGCCGGGTTTCCAGACCAGACGCCCGCCTCAGCAGATCTCGCACCAATCGACCAGACCACGCCAGATCAGACCAGACAGACACATGCTGCTCACCTACCCTACTACTCCGTACACTATAGGTATTAGTCTCGCCGTCACTCCCGAGGCGCGTCACCACTGCGTCGAGCCAACACATGTTGCGAGAGAACCGCAACACAGCCCCCCGGCATCAGCATCTGAGGCAAGCAAGGCCCTTCCTTCCTTTTTGGATGCTGTGAAGGCGACAGGGCTGGGGCGCGTAGCAGACGGGAGGGGCCTCCCTCTGCTTCGGTCCAACCGGTGGCCAAGCACTCTCGCTTCGCCGTCCGCTTTCTCACTGCTCACCTTGCAACAGGGACTTTTGCCAGACGAGAGGAGCAACCCGGAGCATGCCAATGGCATTATGGGATTGGATGGCTCGGGCGGCGCGCTGGTGGGTGCTGACTAGTCCCTCCTTCTGCCCTGCATGTCACCGAAGCTTGGCCACCTACAATGGCAACTCTTCGCCAACCCCGGTCGTAGCTAATCTCTCCGTCTGTTGGTCCCTCGTTTATCTGCAGGTATAGTGCAGTCTGCAGGTCCCGGTCCGCCTCTCAATTCAATGGACGACAGGCGCCGCCGAAGCTCTGCCCGTTTGTGTTGGCTCGTCGTTTGGTTTGTCTGACCACGAGGCAGGCATCATCTCTGCCAGATTCCAATTCTCCAAAACGTCACAACCTGAGAATAAGAAAGAGCCACCCTCTACGCTTCGAAACACTATGAGACACCATAGCCAAGCTTTCAGGGACCATGCGCTCGACTAGCGAGGCCGGGGTCGACGGGGACGGCTCCGGTTGACGGACGGGACAGATGAACGACACACGAGAGGCCACCAGCCCACTGCCGCCCAAGCCGCAAAGAGAGACGAAAAAAAGATCCGATATTTCCACCTCAGTATGGTGTCATATGTTCCGCTGAGGCCGGGGTCCGCCTGCGAGACCCTCCTGTCTTCGTCAACGTTGCGAGCAGACTGCTGTCTCTGCAACTCTGTTTCGACAGACTTTGGAAGCGAATGCTCTTGCTGCGGTCGCCAAGTCCAGCCCTCCGCCAGCCGCAGTCTAAACCACGTGAGCCAGAACTCTGGGGGCGATGTTGGTGGAGATGACGAGGCATCACAAGCTCCCAAAGAAGCCACGCCGGCCGCTGAGCCGAGCCGCAACGCGCAGTGCAACCCCCTCCAAAAAATGCGAACTCAGGGCACAAATCACACACCGTCATTGTCCGTCACCAGGTCGCCACGGCTGTCAGGTACTAGCGCCCTGCTACAGGCAGCCCTTCTCCCCAGGACAATGGCACGGAAAACGCGAGATGGCGGCGCACTCGCGCGTGCCGAGTAGCCGTCAAACGAAATCTCCCTCCTTCAGCATCCCCGCGACGACGCCCTCCACCGTTCCAATGCTGTGCCGCGACTAGTGGCTCATTCCATTGCACGCCAGATTACAAGCATCGTATTCGCCCATGGGGGTCCTGTCGGCCGGTGTCCTCTCCCTCCGCCGCTTGCGCCTTTCTTTTCGCCTGCCCAACGGCAACGGAGTCGTTAGGGTTTTTGCCGCCGACCCCGTTGCGCCTGATTACGAACGACTTCGTATTCCACTTTTGGCCCCGGTTCAAATTTACGACACAGTGAGATAGGCGGGCTCCGTTTGTGATCATCGCCAGGGGCCCCTCCGGCCGGCATGCTGCTTCCGAGCCGTATCGGCTCCGACGCTGTCCGTTCTCTCCCTCTCCCTATATTCTCACGCCGCCACCGTCACTTCCATCTACCGTCCTACCCGCGCATCATCTCTCCCGTTGTGCCACCACGGAAAAGGGAAGCCGTGTGACCGAGTCGACAAACACACAATTTCCCCGCGGCCGCGTCAGCCAGTCCCCGATCGGCACCAGACTACGTGCCGGTAGTCCAAACCGATATTTAGCCCCTTGGGAGCCACTTGGATGCCGCATTCCGTGCGCCTCCTCTTGTTTCCCCTGAGATCGACGCCGGCAATGGTAGGCAGACAATCCCAGCAGACTGGCACGGCCAATGAGCTGCAGCAAGTCGTGTCGTGAACCAAGTTTGATGGTCCTTTACGCAGCCCAGTAACAACTCGTAGACTCTTGATCATTGGCTGTGGAGACCTGATGAGGTGCCCGTCCTGATGATACTATCTACAGGCTGAGCGTGCAAATTCGTTCAAGGAAAGCACCTGTAGTTGACCGGCTTCGAGCAAGAGACTGCTCGTCCGTTTCTGTTGAAGTCGCGGCTTGTGCATACACGATGTTTTGCGGATGAGCCTAGTCACGTGCTGCTCGTCGGCCTCGCCTCTCAAGATCCTTCCACTGCCCACTGCCAACACTTCTTTTTCCACAGACACATCCACCATCTCAATTCCTATCAATGTGCGCCTTCACAGCTCCAGGCTCGAAAATAACGACCAAATCCAATGTAGAACGACGTTCGCGGCACTGTCTCGGCGACCCTCGATGGCCTTCGTCTCCACGGCGAAGAGCTGCTGTTTCTTTCCTGCGAGCGAGCGAGCCCCCACGAATTCTCTGGAGTTATTGTGACTGTTGAGGCTGGCAATGATTCACTCTCTAGTCAAGGAAACAACCATGGACATTTCATCTTTTTGGTAACCGAAGTCAACATCACATTATAGAGCGTCTAATTATTTGCTCATCTGATCGTCGACCATGCCCTCCATACGTACGAAGATACAAGGACCCGACTCTCGACCTTCCCGTCGAGAGTATTGTGCACCAGCCGTCATAACACCATAAACTTGAAAGCGTACAAGAAAGTAGGCGGAGTGCTGTCTCGAGCACCACGTAGACTTCCTTTTTCGTCTAACCTTGATTCCCGGCTAGCATCCTCCGCGTCATCCAACCGTCTTCCCTACTTCGCCCCCTTAACCCTGGAACTCCTGAGCACCGCTCTCCTCCCACTTGCCGGGGACGAGAGCCAGAGGCACGATACCGGAAACGTGCATCTCGGGGCCGAAGATCTTGGCGTTCAGGCCGAGCTCTTGCGTCGCGGCCTTCATGTTCTTGAGACCCTCCTGGTAGTTGGGGCCGGCACGACGGACCCAGATCTGGACGTTGTGCTCGTTGAGCTGCTTGGAGTAGTCGCGGAGCGCCCTGATGACACCCTTGAATGTGCTGGCGACGTTGGTGAAGTTGGCAATACCACCACCGATGAAGAGAACCTTGCCCTGCTCGCTCAGGGGAGCGCGGAGCATGAGGTCCAGGACGGTGCGGGCGTAGTGGTAGGTCTGAGACTCGGTGGGAGCACCGGAGTACTCGCCGTAGTTTGCGAGCTCATCAGCGAAGCCAGACGAGGCAATGGCATCGGCGTAGACGACGGAGGCACCACCACCGGCGACCAGAGTCCAGATGCGGCCGTTGGGGTTGAGGACGGTCAGCTTGAGGGATGCACCGGTCTTGGCGTCAAGGTCGGCAATGTAGGCCTCCTCCTTGGTCAGCTCACGGCCGAAGGGAGCAGGGAACTCCATCGGCGGGCCGGCGTCGATGTTGACCTTCTCGCCGTTGGCGGCAGCAACGTTGGTAATGCCGAGAGCAGCGGGCGAGCGGGCAATGGCCCACTTGACACCGCACTCGAAGTCGGCAGTCTGGTCGAGCTTGGCAGCAAGATCGAGGAAGTGCACGGAGGCAGAGGTGGCATCCTCGTTGGGGATGACAACGAGGGGGTTGATCTCGAGGTAGGTGAACTGGCAGTCGACGTAGACGGCGTACAGGCGGCTGATGAAGTCGACGAGGACGTTGTGCACACCCTTGGGGACCTTCTTCAACAGAGTGGCGGCGATCTCCTCGTTGGAAGGGTATTGTGAGAGGTCGACGGGAATCAGGAGCTTCTCAGCCTTGGCATCGACATCACCAACATCAACACCACCCTCGTGGGTGAAGAGGATCCAGTCGCCCTATTCATCATGACCTATTAGTATCAAAGTCGTAGATAGGAATATTGATATATGGTGGTGCACTGGCAGCTGTGTGTGTACGGGACTTCTGCAAAGGGCATGGGTGGACGGGGTTGGACGGGTCGCAGGCCTCGTCTCGTGGCATCCGTTCGTCCGGTTGGGGAGGAGAATTACCGGAAAAGGCAGTCCAGTGGCCGGAATCCACTTATTTGACCCATGGACAGGAATTGCCATAAAGCATGCGAATTCCTTCCATTGTTGCCAAACAAAGTTTTTTCCTCTTGTTCTTCACTCCCAGGTGCCGACAAGTCGACCCAGCTGAGGATTTGTGTGTGAAGCTATTCACGGCTCACTGATGGACTGCCCCCCCTTTTTGCCCCGCCCACGGAGTTGGAGACGACGGCCCGCCGCCACCAAACGCCACAAGCGGCAATGACGACCAAAGGACCAAAATCAGCTCAGGAAATGGCAGTCAACTTACATCTCTGACGGACATGATGTTGATGTAGTACTCGGTGTCTTGGGGGTGAGGAACGAAGGGCTCGACGAGGAACTGACGCAGAACACCGGTGGTGTGCTCGACCTTCTGCTCCTTGGTGGCACGCTCGGCGATCCAGGCCTTGGCCTCGGGCCAGGTCTTGTTGAGGGCCAGGAGACCGCTCTTACCACGGCGCTTGATCAACTGATCGGGCTTCGCGACGAACTTGGCACCGGGCTGGAGGACCCAGGGGTAGGTGACCTCGGCCTGGTTCAGGATGTCCTCGACGTTGGCATCCTCGGGGAAGTGCAGAGAGCACAGCCTGGTAGGCGGGTTGTGCTTGGTAGGGGCGGGGAGAGGAGTGGCCTTGATGACGGGGGCGCGGGTGAGGTGGTAGTTGAGGATGGCCTTGCCGTCGGCCTCGAGGATGGACTTGGCGGACATTCTGGCTGTGTGAAGGTAAGGAAGTGGTGAGTTTTCTTTGGTGTTCTTTTCCCTGCTTTATTCTGGCCTGCGTTGGAAACGGACTCGTCAGCAATTGCCTATTGGGAACCGGGAACCGGAGCGTATTTGAGTGACCGCCGCGCCCAGGGTCATTATTTTTTTGGCAGCCGTCAGCTGGGGGATTGCAACGGAAGCTGGGCCAAGCTGGGGAGGGCAGCCTGTTTCCCGCGCGGAGGCCAAGTGACACCGCAAGCGGAAAGCACGAAGGCTGCTCGAATCGAGCTTTGGAGGGGCAGCTAGGTTGAACGACCCGGGCGGGACGGCGACAACGACGACACGACGGCGGCACTGGGCACTTGCGATTGGAGGGGGGGACGAGGGGCATCGAGGACATACCGTGAGAGAGCGACAGAGGGAAGCACGAGCAGCAGGCGACGAAGTCGAAGTCTGGGGTGAGGTTGATGAATGGTCCTGAGATCAAGTGAAGTCAGGATCGGAGTCAAGTCGAGTCGAGGTCGAAGGCGAGCGGTGAGAGGGAAGAAGAAGAGCGGAAGCGGCGACGGCGAAGGAGAAGTATGGATGGGGAGGGATGGAGTTGGAAGGAGGGAGCTGGAGCTGTGGAAGGGAGAAGATCGTCAGCCTTTCACAAAATTTTGGACCGTCGAAGCTCCCAGGGATTATTTGTTGCTGGGCGAGAAGCAAGCAAGAGGAGGGGGAGGAGGGAGGGCGAGTCGAGGGGGAGGGGTGAGAACCGGCGGGCGAGGTACACGATGGGGGGCATCACCGGCGCGCAGGTACCTCCCGGGGCCGGGGGTGTGAGATGTGGAAGTCGGTGGACGACGGATTCACCACTTGGGAGCTGGGGGACCACGCCAAAAAGTTTTGGGGTGTGCGAGCTGGTGCGTGCAGACACAGGGTGAGGTGGGGTGCTGGTGGGGGAAGAGATTCGGGATTGTGTGGCACTGTGGGAATCTCAGCAGGTACGATGGGATGTACCCCATCCCGACCCCTGCAGCTTCCATCTCACTGGGCTGCGGCGTCTCACAGGCCACAGCGGCGCAAGGCCGGCCGGGGCGGTACTTGTTCTCAGTCGGAGAGAAGAGGGACAGACTTCGGGCAGTTTTTGGGGGAAGGAGCGATCATCGCGGCGGCTCTTTTTTTTTTTTTTGTCTTGAATTTTCCAGGAGTTCTGCTTTCCTCTCAGATCTTTCCGGCCTCTTTTCCTCTTCGTCAACGTCTCTCTCTCTCTCTCTCCTTGATTTCCCTTCTGTTTCTGCGTGGGTTCTGGTATGTCGTACGATGGGGGAAAAGATGGTGCAACAAAAAGCTGAAGTGCCCCTCGTGGCGCCAGCAATGACGAAGAAAAAATTGGATTCCATGGATGCAAGGCAAAAAGAAAAAAGCAACACAAAAGGGGAAGAGAGAGAGAGGGTTTGGAGGGGCAAGTACCTGTACCTGTACCTGTACTCGTGGCTCGTACCTATTCCGTACCTGTCTGGACCTGGGTCCGTTCCTGCACCTCGCCGAAGTTCTCGCGTGAGGATGGAAGGGAAAGGAAGGAAGGGGGAAGCCAGCATGGAAAAAATTCTGGGGGCGAGACAGGCACTGGTTGTTGAGAGGTTTAAGTGGACCTTCGTTTCAATGGAACAGTGAAGTTGCTCACTGGCCCAGGGTTCACTTGTATGGGTTTACAGGTAAATTGGTGATGGGATGGGATGGGATGGGATGGCCTGGGCTATTTGCGATGGGCGATGGGTTTCGGTTTCTGTTTCTGGGTTTCTGGGACATGGTGAACTGCAACGCAAGCTCATCAATGATCAGGCTCACCTACAGGCTACCTAGACTCGGGGGTCAAGCCCACGCTGGCTGTGGCTGGCCTCAGTAAAAGGTACAAGGTACCTTCTATTACTTCCCTAACATCAAGGGCGGTATTTTTTGCAGCAAGTGCGGTGCGAGGCAAGAGTTGCACCATTTTTTTTGCACCCCCTGGCGGATGGATGCAACGCCAAAAACGTCGGCCGAATTTCGCAAAGACCCGACGAAAGGAGGACGGGACATGACGACTCACACAACGGACGCGGACGCCTTCCAGACGATTTCCCAAGTCAGTCAGTTGGTCACGCGCCCTGTTCCGAACTTCTGTCATGTTCTGTTCTGTCCTAGGTGTCATGTCCTCTCGGACCCGGATCGACTTCTCCTGAGCTACAGCCTACCTTATCTCGTCGGTCCTATTCCCGAAACTGTGTCTCTCGCACCGGCCTCGGGCTGAGCGCCGGGAGGAGGGCCACAGGGGCTTCGGACGTTTCCAAGTACGAGCACACTGGCGGCCAGCCATGGCGTTGGAATGCAACGCGGCACCACTGCACTGGCAGTTGCACTTTTGGGATCTGGGATCGGGGGGACGGTGAGACTGCGGGTGGCACAGGCACAGTCATCCAGGTCGGTCCCGGGTGAGACGTCGGACTCGACGACTGCACCGCAGCACCGTACCGTCAGACGCTCCCTGGGGATGGTGTGGCATAGTTGGAACTGGGGTGACATTCCCGCCCATGGCGCCGAACCCCAAAGCCCATTTTAGAATCTGGCTGCGGTCCTCGATGCGGTCCTCGATGCAGACGGGATTCGCGAGTGAGTTGGTGGTGGTGATGGTGGTAATGATGGTGGTGTTGTACGGTGCGCGGTGCGCAATGCCCGGCGGTCGGCGGAGCGACGATGGGGGAGGACCGAAAACCGGCGGAGGTGGATGCGGCACTCCGGGTTTCGGGGGATGCGCACAGCGCGCGAGTGTGCAAGTTTGCAAGCGCAATCGCAAGTGCATGGGTCTTGACATGGCGTCTTGGACGTGGACGTGGACGTGGACTCGATCATCGGCGTCGTCGAGATTCAGATCGGGTCCTCTCTGTCCTCTGTGTCCCTCGTCCCTGCTCTCGAGTGGTTCTCGACCCCGTCCGCGCCTGTTTCGGCATTGTGACTGTGTCATTCGAAAAGCAGTTTTGCGCTTCGAGTTCGCAGTTACGATTATCGCCGCATTGTTCCGGCGCCTCCTTGAAGTTTTTCTTCACTCTCCTCCCCCTTTTCCCACTGAGGGGTATTTTTTTTATCAATCTGGCAGTGACTCAGTGCCACTGCCTCTTTACTTTTAGCTGACGGATACCACCCCAATCCAATTGAATGCAGCCGTCGACGGGGAAGGGAAAGCTGCTCTAGTGACCGCCTTCCGCCCCCACTAATACATCTGAAGCACACAGTACTTGAGTAGGTACTTACTTGGTGTAAGAGTAAGGTACCTGGACAGCTGGCCCATCGCAAGTGAGGTGAGGTCAGATTCCTGGGTTGGGGAGGGACAAGCGTCCAAAAAATGTCAATCCTCCCTGACAATCCAGTCCGAGGGCGAGGGCTTCGTTGGACTCGTTGGACGGAAGCAGCAAGTGCAGCTCCGCGCCGCACAACAGGCTCAGGCTCGGGCACAGGATGATGAGATGCGGTCAAACCAAACCTTGGGGGATCTGCCGCCCTGCCGCCATGCCGCCGCCTGTTCGCTCTGCCACCCAAGGGTCGTGGCACCGACTGGCACGCGCCTCCCGGCCATTGTTGCGGTCAAGCGCCAGCAGGCCGGTCTCAACTTGGACTGACTGGTCAGTGGTCGGGGCGGGGAAGCCTATCTCGGGAGTGAACAGAGAGAGACATTTCAACAGTGGAGTGTTGCGGTGACTTTCAAGTTTGGCGGCAGAAAGCTCAGCCAGACAAGGGCCTGGATGCTGGGGCCGCTAGGTTGGTTTGGTTTTGGCAGGGCCTGTGCAGGAACTGGACCGCCTGGGCACCTCCAGAGACACCTGGGGCCAGGGCAATCAACAGGGCAGCGGCAGCTTTTACCTACCTAGTACCGAAGGCGCCTGGCAAGCCGCCAGACACCGCCCGTAAGGTTAGGTTGCGGACGTGGTTTGGCGGGCACCAAGGTATCGGTACATGCTTCCCGCCCTGTGGGAACCCAGGTACCCGAAACGGGACACACACATACCTAGGGAACCGGCGCTACTGGACATTCACTGGAACTGGGTGCAAGGTACCATGGCCCAAGGGGCCTAGGGTCCAACCGGCTGCCCAGTGCCGTTTCTCGTTTGCTGTCGCTTCCCTGCCTCGTCCCATCGCAACTGCTCCCTGCCCGCTGCCATTCAACACTTCAACGAAAACATGTCCAATCACAGCAGGCCCCATCAGCCTGAGCTTCCCCAACTCTTTCGGCCGTCGCATGACGGACGTCTCCATTCCCCACTTCACCCCCCCATTCCACTGCACCCAAGAAGGAAAAAAAAAAAAGTTCACTGATCTGAGCCAAAAAAAAAAAAAAACACCCGGTACCGCAACAAGACACCGCACCCACCGCACTGCGCCGCCGTACATACGTACCTGTCCCCGGCCTACCGTAGGCACGGCTGTCCGTGTCTGTCACCTGGGAATAGGTACTCGACGGGAGTATCTGTCTCCCGGTTGTCACCAATCTACCTCCCGCCGTCATGCATCGCATTGTCTGGAGGGCCGCCCTTGCCCCGTCTCAAGACCAGGCCCAAGCATTGGGATTTGAGGAGGGCATTGGGATGGACATTGGGTGAATTGGGCTTTTTTTTTTCGGCGTGGGCAAGACGATATGTCGGCGTGAGCTTTTTTTGGCTTGGGTCCCTGCCTGCCGCTCCCTGCGATGCTTCTCGACGCCGCCAATAATCCCTGCTCACCATCACCTTCCCACAAACAACACACACACACACACACACACACACACACACCTCATCCAACTCTCTCCTGCAACACTACACTCACCTCTCTTCCCACGCCTCTCCCACCGTTCCCTTCACTCCCTTGCCGATTCCCGCTGGAGAAGACTTGCATAACTACCCAGAACAGAGGAGGGAGAAAAAAAAAGAACGACGAAAATCCCACCCACACCCTGCGCCTGCCTCAACTACTTACGCACCCCCCCTCGACGTCCGTCTTCTATTACTCCCTTCGCAGCTCCGACTCTCTTTTCTTCCCCCCTCCCCTCCTCCGCCTTTTCCACTCTCTTCGCCCATCTCTCCTCCTCGCCGGTCTCGACCTTCGTCAACTCGACAAGAGAAAAACACCAAGAAGCTGGACTTTGTCGTCGCTGCCTTCCTTCCCGCCAACGTCCATTGCCAGGTCAGTATCATCGCAAACGCAACACCGCTCGCCGAAATCCCACCTACCTCTACCTACCTACCCCTGTCGCATCATCTTGCCCCTCCGACTCCCGCGCCCACCTCCGACTCCTTCGCACCCGCCGCGATCGACATACGCACCCGGCCGGCCATCCAGAGGAGCTGGGGCTACGCCAGCTACCTGGTCCACTTATTGCCTGGTGGTGTCCCCAGCTACCGATGGGCAGTAGCCTCGCAGATCCAACGATTTCAGCTTCCCGCGAACGTCGACCTCCGACTCCCTCCTGAAATCTCACCTACTCCCCCCCACCACAAATCCGTTCTCGTTTGCTTTCCACCAAACTTCCCTCTCCTCCTCCACCTTCGCACCTTCCAATCCTCACTTCCTTCTCCCGCGGGCAGACATCTTTCATCTCGTTTCTGGCGTCCATTGTCTGCTTCGACAAGCTTGCTGACCTTGCTACCCCTCGCCAGACTTTTTCTCTCCTTCGCTCTCTACCCCTCCTGTTGAGATTCTCCCCTCCGACGAAGCTCGACTTTCACAACCACAATGCCTGCGGCCACTCCCTCCGCTAACGGCGCTAAGGCGGCCAGCGGCCTGTCTGCCAACGATAACATCACACGCTTCACTGCTCCTAGCCGCCCTCTGAGCCCTCTCCCCGAACATGCTCTGTTCAACGACAAGACCAGATGCTTGGTCTACGGTCTTCAGCCCCGCGCCGTCCAGGGCATGCTGGACTTCGACTTCATCTGCAAGCGCAAGACCCCCTCCGTTGCCGGTATCATCTACACCTTCGGTGGCCAGTTCGTGAGCAAGATGTACTGGGGCACCAGCGAGACTCTCCTGCCCGTCTACCAGGAGGTCCCCAAGGCCATGGCCAAGCACCCCGACGTTGACGTCGTTGTCAACTTCGCCTCCTCCCGTAGTGTCTTCAGCTCCACCATGGAGCTCATGGAGTACCCCCAGATCAAGACCATCGCCATCATTGCTGAGGGTGTCCCTGAGCGCGTGAGTACCACCAGCCAATGCTCTTTACAGACTGCACGCGGACTCGACTAACAAAGCACAGCGTGCCCGTGAGATCGCCCACAAGGCCCAGCAGAAGGGTGTCACCATCATTGGCCCCGCCACTGTCGGTGGCATCAAGCCCGGCTGCTTCAAGATCGGTAACACCGGTGGCATGATGGACAACATCGTTGCCTCCAAGCTCTACCGCAAGGGTTCCGTCGGCTACGTCTCCAAGTCTGGTGGTATGTCCAACGAGCTCAACAACATTATCGCCAACAACACCGACGGTGTCTACGAGGGTGTTGCCATTGGTGGTGACAGATACCCCGGCACCACCTTCATCGACCACCTGCTCAGGTACCAGGCCGACCCCGACTGCAAGATCCTTCTGCTGCTCGGTGAGGTCGGTGGTGTAGAGGAGTACAAGGTCATCAAGGCCGTCGAGGACGGCATCATCACCAAGCCCATCGTTGCCTGGGCCATTGGTACTTGCGCCAGCATGTTCAAGACCGAGGTCCAGTTCGGTCACGCCGGTGCCTTCGCCAACTCCACCCTGGAGACGGCCAAGACCAAGAACGAGAAGATGAAGGCTGCCGGCTTTTATGTCCCCGAGACCTTCGAGGAGATGCCCCAGGTCCTCAAGGCCCTCTACGACAGCCTCGTCAAGAACGGCACCATCAAGCCCCAGCCCGAGCCCGTCGTTCCCAAGATCCCCATTGACTACTCCTGGGCCCAGGAGCTCGGTCTCATCCGTAAGCCCGCTGCCTTCATCTCCACCATCTCCGACGACCGTGGCCAGGAGCTCCTGTACGCTGGCATGCCCATCTCCGACGTTTTCAAGGAAGAGATCGGCATTGGCGGTGTCATGTCCCTGCTGTGGTTCCGCCGCCGCCTGCCCCCCTACGCCTCCAAGTTCCTCGAGATGGTTCTCATGCTCACTGCCGACCACGGTCCCGCCGTGTCCGGTGCCATGAACACCATCATCACCACCCGTGCCGGCAAGGACCTCATTTCCTCGCTCGTCGCTGGTCTCCTGACCATCGGTTCCCGCTTCGGTGGTGCTCTTGACGGTGCCGCCGAGGAGTTCACCAAGGCCTTCGACAAGGGCCTGAGCCCCCGTGAGTTCGTCGACAGCATGCGCAAGCAGAACAAGCTCATCCCCGGTATTGGCCACCGTGTCAAGTCCCGCAACAACCCCGATCTGCGTGTCGAGCTCGTCAAGGAGTACGTCCTGGCCAAGTTCCCCAGCCACAAGCTCCTCGACTACGCCCTGGCTGTCGAGACCGTCACCACCTCCAAGAAGGACAACCTTATTCTCAACGTCGACGGCTGCATCGCCGTCTGCTTCGTCGACCTCATGCGCAACTGCGGCGCCTTCTCTTCCGAAGAGGCCGAGGACTACCTCAAGATGGGTGTCCTCAACGGTCTGTTCGTCCTCGGCCGTTCCATCGGTCTTATTGCCCACTACCTCGACCAGAAGAGACTGCGCACTGGTCTGTACCGCCACCCGTGGGACGACATCACCTACATCCTCCCCCAGCTCGGCTCCGGCCCGCCAGGCACCGAGGGCAGAGTGGAGGTTCAGATGTAAGGGGGTGAATGAATGCTGAAGAGGATCATGGGTTGCCACGGGACGTGGCCATAGAAATGGAGTCAATGATTTTAACGTCGGAGGGATGATGGTGTGCTAAATGGCGTCTTGTACGACAAGCTATATACGTGTAGTGCTGGTAGTCCTTAAAGGACTACACTAATGGTTTTGCCCGTTCTCATCACCAACTTGTCCCGTCCCAAGTGAATTATGTTCCTTAGTGTGGCCTCGAGATGGAGTTCCAACGGTTTGGCAAGCTTTCATCCACCTGTAGCAATGTCGTCCCATGTCACCCACGCCTTGTCCAAGAGGACGAATTCTTGGCAGATCGGACAATTAGTATACACCCGAAGCCGGACAGCTACACAACCGTAAGACTGAAGATATCCCTAGAGGTTGTAAATCCACTGGACCTGGAGGACAGTGCACTGCTTCACTGCAATCTCACGCCGACCAGAGTGGGGGAACCATGGGAAGGTCTCTAGGTCGGTACGTACCGAAAGGCTACCTCGATGCACGGGCCATCGAGATTTCAACGTGCAGATAGAAGCTCCGTGATTTTTTCGGGATCACCTCCATCTGCCCTGTGGACCACCGACGAACGACAAGCCTCACGACGTCTCCGCGACACGGGAACCGCTCCGACAGACAGTCAATCGTACGCCGACCCCCTTGGTTCGAAACAGTCCACAGCCCGCTAACGAACCCTGCCCATCCCAGACTCGAAGCCGAAAGCCAAGAAACCGCGCGACCGAAACGAAACGACTGCGGCGCTCCGACAACTAAGAGAAACACACACACAATGTCCTTCTTCCGCATCACCCTCCACCGCTCGGCCATCGGCCTCCCCAGGAGCACGCGCGGCGTGCTCGACGCCCTCGGCCTCCACCGCCGCTCGCAGGTCGTCTTCCACCCCGTCAGCCCCCAGTTCGCGGGAATGATCATGAAGGTCAAGGAGCTCGTCCGCGTCGAGGAGGTCGACCGCGCGCTGAGCAAGTACGAGGTCCGCGAGGAGCGGAGGCCGGACCCCGGGTTCTACGTCGAGAAGGCCGTTGCGCGGTGAGAGGGGGACTATCGATCTGTCTTGGACGCAATCTACACTTGAGATGAGGAACAGGGAAGCGTTTGGGATGAGGTTGTTCGAACGACAAACGATGAGGAAAGAGGAGCGGTCCTGCGAGGGAGGAGACATGATGTTGAACGCTCGAGATGGAGGAGAAAATGAACCGGATCAGTCGGTTCAAATCGTGTACTACCACCACAACCACCACGAACTGTACAAAAGCAACGGCGGAATGTACAACAACCTGCCCAGACGAAAATAGCGTCGGCGCAGTATTTTATACCAAATACATGAAAAGTTCACTCACGTGCCTCGGAAAGATTTCGGCCAAGCCCACCGGTTGCGTTTGTATAAGCAGCCTCAATGATCGTAGCGGTGTCATGCTGCCTGCATGTCACGTAACACGAGGGCAATTGAGCGATGGATTGAGAGGCAGAGAATCATGAACCATTTCGTCGGATTTCCTCGACCGCAGAGACCACTAGCTATTGTCTGCAGAGGAAAAAAAAGAATTACTTATTCGTCCCAACCCTTCATACCGGTTGAGAGCAAACCCGATACTAGCAGGTTGCAATGTTATTGTTCCTTCTCTCCCAAGGCCAAACGTGCTCCTCCTCCAATGCTAAGGCCCAGTGAAAAGAGATGTCGAAATCAGGCGGCAGCGAGAGCAAGCCTTGAGTGTCGGCTGCAGTCTAGAAGCCGCGGGCCTTGTCGATGTATTCCTGAGAAGGAGTCTCGTACTCGCTCACGAAGTAGTTCTTAGCGTGCTTCCCGAGCCAGACGGTGAACTTGGAGAGCTCCTCGCGGAGGCGGGACACGGACTGTTGGTCCATGTTGGTTTGAGCAACCAGTTCCGGCAAGGACACTACAACGGTTAGCAACTGTTCTCCACGTGACGAAGTCAAACTCACCCATCAGGCGGCACAAGTGTTCGGGACCGTAAGTGTCGCAGACGGACTTGTTCTTGTCGTTCTCGGTAGCCTTCTCCCACACCTTGCGGATCTCGTGGTACTGGGGGCGCTCAAACCTTGACGATTGTTAGCCAGGTGCCGAGCCAATCATAGGAGTGTCAAAAACCTACCGGTACAGCAGAATGCGGCCCAGAGACTTCTCAAAGTATTCGCGAAGACCAGCAACGACTTCTTCGAGAATGTCCATGTTTGCGGAGCCGTCTTCCCTGCTAGGGCGCTCAAAGGCGAGGTAGTCGTTGAGAATCTCGTCAACAGGGTGAGGATGAGGAACAGGTACAAGCTGGTTGTTCTTCGTGATATTCTCCCAATCGTCGACCAGCATCGCCTTGATGTGATCGGGGATGGGCAGCTTGATGGATGGACGAGCATGGAAGGAGTCCTCCTGTTGTTGATTAGCTTTCCTGAAGTGCAGTAGGGACGAAGTCGTCAAGCAATCCGGACTGAAGGGAACGTCACCGCCACTTGGCTGGTTGACAAGGCGAAATCTCTCTCCAGATGACCACCCAGTCGGCGCACATACGATGGAAGCATAAGAAGAGGCAGTTGCGACAGCGGATGAGGTGGTTTCCGCTACTTGCTCCTTCCTGACCGGTTGAGAGCGAGCTTGGGGCTTCTTGCGCGCGGGCTGCTGCCTCTTGCGACGTTTGGGAGCGCTGTCCCGTTGATAACATGACATCGGTCTCCCATTGTTGACCACGTACTTCTTGCCACCGGGAGGTGGTAAGAGGGTGAGGTGGTCTGGGGCTAGACGCGGCTCCTTCCATTTAGCAAAGGAGTTGGCGATGCGCGTTCGGCGACGTGTTGGCTGAGCGGGTTGAGATTTGCGATTCGCGCGAGGAGCCATGATAATTATTGTCGATTGACCGAATAGAAGCGAAAACGTCGGAGTAAATGCAGACCAGACGAGAGAGTTGGCGATATATATAACCAAGAGACGACTGCAACCAGGCAGGCGGCTAGTAGAAAGGAAAAGAAATGCTTAGCAAAGAAAAGCCAGTCGAGGAGATGACTCCTGTGAAGTTGGTGTTTTGGTTAGGTAGGTGTCAAACCCCCAGAAAAAAATCTTAGCCGTGTTGTCTAGGTGAGGAAGGCAGGAAGGAAGGTGCGATTTTTTTTGTGGTCGAACGTCTGGTTGTCATGGTCGGGGCCAGCCACGGAACACCTCGAGGGAAGGGGCGTCGAGAAAAAAACTTCAGTTCGACCTGTGCCGGACGTTGGGCTTAAACTCGAAGACCAGCTCACAGCTGGCCTCCCTCTTGCGCTTCTGGCTGCCGGTGACTTTGATGTCGCTGCTGCCAGACTCGGAGTTCGCCTCGAAACCCTCCTGCTTCAGAACGTTGCTCGTCGATGTTTGCATGCTCTCCCGAGAGCTCACAGGCGACTCCCAGAGAAAGATGACGCTGGAGCTGCTGGAACTGCTCGAGTCGTCTCGGGAGTCTTCGATGTCGGAGCTGCTAGGAGTTTCGTTGAATCTGGCTCCCACTCTGGTCATAGGCGAAACAGGAGGTTCGACCGGACGTCTTGGGCCAGCCTCCCAATCGACGACCTTCCATCGCGGTAACAAGGCATTGTGATGCACCTCGATGCGCTCGTCCCGAACAGCTGGATCCTCGTAGTATGATGAGGCGTCTTCCGAACGCGGGCCGTAGTCGGGGGAGCGCTCGCCATCCTCGGCATAGTTGATCTCTTCGCCCTCCTCTTCGGAGTGCGGGCCGTAGGGGGAGCGCTCGCCAACATCGACATAGCTGTCATCATCATAGGTGAGGCCACCGTCATACTCGACATTTCTCTGCACATCTTCCCATTCAAACTCCTCAGCGTCCGAAAATCCTTCCGTGGCATGTCGAATGATCGGTTCGCCATCCTCAAAATCTTCCCGGCTGGACTCGACATAGTCTTGCCCATCTCTAAGATAGACTCGGCCAGATTCACAGTTTTGCTGGGCGAGCTTGTCTTCCTTGGCTCTCTCGCACACGGAGCAATAACACTCGGCGTCGTCCCCCGATTCATCGCTACCCATGGACGCGGATGAGGCCTCTCCTGAAGTGGATGAAGCAGGGTGGCGTATAGCAGTATCTTCCTCCACGTTGTTCCAGACAAGAAAGATGGTCTGCAAGTTGTAGTAATGGTAGCGGTCGTCAACTCCCGCGAGCCAGGCCTCCATGCGGTCACCGCGGTAGCTCATGTTGGTGATGCTGAGTGGTCGAATAACGATAATGCCTGAGTATGATTTGGTAGGCGTATAAGTGGGCGTTGTGAGTATCCGGTGTTGAACAAGATGGGAGGAAACCTGAACCCAGCAGATATGGGATGAAGAATAATTCAACTCTGTACCGGACAGAGAGGAAATAACGGAGGAAATGCAAGGCGTTGCGAAGTCGCGAAGATAATTGGCGAGGAGGAGATTATGGGAGGAGGAAGACGGTGGAAAGAAAAGGGTGCCCAAGGGACGTCGTACGGCTTTCAGCTTTCCATCGGGGGAAGGAACGATGTCCACCCAAAAACAGAAGGAGCTCTTTTTCGGTTTCCAGACAAAATCATCTTTTGGGGTATTTCCAATGGCTGAGTCCACGCAGCGGTCTCTAGTGGCCCCACCCGGCCTGATGCTATTCACCTCTTGTCGCTTCTGCCTTTGCTCAATCCTTTATGGAGCTGTTTCATCAAGACTCTCACAATGTGTCTGCACTTGCAGGCCAAACAATGGGGACAACGGAGGAGAGATTCTATGTTCGAGACAATGAAGACAAACGAAACAAAACAGCAGAGAAATGTTTCGACACTCACCTGCTCAAGGTCAAAGTCCCTAGCACGTCGAGGTCCACGGCCAGAGGCAGCAACGCCTGCGGTTCGCTCTTCACTACCGCGAAGCGAGTCGGTCCCATTGGCACGGGTGCCCTTCTTGGGGGCTTTGGCACTGCTCTTCTGACGCAGGTCCTTCATCTGGGCGTGGAGCTGGCTGGCGAGCTCCTTGTTCTCCTCCGTAAACTTGCGGATGCGGTCAATAGAGACCCAGTCGTCCCAAGTGTTCTTCCAGCCCTTGTAATGGATGCGGTACTGGAAGCCCTCGCCAGCCTCAGATGGCTGGATGTCCAAGATCTTGGCCTCGTACAGCATTTCGCCGTGGAAGCAGAGGACCTTCTCGTCCTTGGAGAACGGCTGAGGTGGTTGGCGTGCGGGCGCCATTGCTACAGTGGTGTCTGTGATATACTAGGCGACTATGAGGATGGATGATGAGACTCTCGCCGACTCTGTTGCTGCTCAGACTTTCGGAGAAGAGCCTGATGCTGTTGTGTGATGGCTCCGCCAAAGGGGGCGATGAAGTCAAATTCTCGGACAGTGCGTATGATGGAAAGGCACAGTCGATGGTGAGACTGACGGGGAAATCTAGGTGACCTGGGGCCAATAGCACTGTGCAGATTGGTTCCCTTGGACAGATCCGGAAGACAGTGTCTGATGGGTCGCTAGCACAGTAAGGTATGAGCCTGGTGGCTCGGTCAGTTTCTCGTGTATTTACCAAATGTCAAAAGGGAAATATCGGCTTACTGGGTCTTCGCTGCGATTTAATGTGGCCTATGATGAAATGAAGTTGTTTTTGATGAAGATGTTGGTGTCTTCTAGAGGTTGAATTATCCTCGCAATGGATGGACAAGATGAAGATGGCAAGCAGCCGTAGGCGTTCTTTCCCATGCAATGAAACGCGCCGAGGCTCATTAACGCGTCACGCCAGAGAAACCGCGTCTGGCCAGCCCCAGACAGCGCCACCAGTGGTGCACTAGGTAGTAGGCAGGCACCCCGGGCCTAAGCCTGGTGCCACCTTCCTCACCTCAACATCTACTTCTCGAGGTACCTAGGTACTTGGGCAAGCAACAGTGAGAACAGCACCCGTCGACTTCACCTCACTTCGGCATTGCATAGCATCTCGTACTCTGCCAAGGTTTACATCGGGCCATACATCATGGCACCCACCGAATCCGACATTTTGCACAACTATCTCACCGTGCCGGCGCAGCTGCCATCCATCGTCAGCCTCGAAGAATTCACAGAGCTTTTCCCCAAGTCGCATCGCTCAAATCCTCAAATCCGCCTTCTCTATCGCGATTTGCAGCATCAAAGGAGAGCCCTCGTCGACACAGTCGCGGATAATATCGCAAGAGAAGAGCAGGAGCAAAGCAAGTTCATTAAACGTGAGATCGCATCCACCCGCCGTAGGGCCGCGCGGCAGGAGGCCGACCAGGAGCTCGAAATCGAGAGAGCGGTATGTCCCCACTGCTTTTTGGAGATGAGATGAACCCCTCCTAATGCTGTGGCCAGCTCTTTGGCGCTTCTGAGGCTTCAAACCCCAAGCACACCCTCATTTCCATCATCCCTGAGATGGACGCGGCGATAGCGGATCTCGAGGCAGAGATCCAAAAACTCGAGGCGCAAGAAAGCGAACTCCGTGAGTCTGTCGAGCAAACGGTTGGCACGATGAGCGACCTTCGCTATGGCCGCCTATCCAATCCCAAGCTCAGAGAAGACGTCATCCAAGGCTTGAAAAGCGTGCAAGAAGTGTGCGAAGACAAGAGTTGATGCAACGAGAGATTACTATTTGGGACTACGTAACCCAGAAAGACCGGAATTCCCTTTGTCATCCCGTCTTCTAGACGTCCATGATATCTAAAATTGCAGTGCCATGCCTCCCAGCCTCTCTTCTCTACCGCCATCCATCACTCACCGAGAAGAACGGGTTTACCGCGCAGCAGCAGGAGCACCGCCAGCAGCGGCGGCCTCGCGACGGTCCATGGTGTTGTTCATGCGGCGGTTCATCAGGGTGCGGCTGCCGAAGGAGACGAGGAGCATAAAGAGCCAGTTGGGAACGAGGTTGAAGGCCCAGAAGAAGTAGCCGATGGGGATGGAAAGGCCGTTCTGGGCGACCCAGCTGTTGAAGGGGTGGAAGATGTTCTCGGTCAGAATCCAGTCCTCCTTATTGCCCTTCTTCCACAGGTCGACAATGTCATCCGAGGTAGTGGTCGTCACGTTCAGACGCTTCCTGTAGATATCGATCTCGGCTCCCGGGGGGAGCATGTTGAAGGACCAGATGGAGGCAGTGCCGGCGGACCAGGCGTTGCACAGGACAGGCTGGTCGTCGCAGTTCAGAAGGCCCATGTGGGGAGACTCAGGGAGCTTTGCGAACTTGGCCGCGGTCTCATTGAAGGCAGCCTCGATCTTGTCGCAGTGGCCTGGAACAGTGTTAGCATCCGATCATCGTAGATAATGTTAAGAAACGTACCGAAGCAGGTTTTGTTGCGACCAGTGATCAGAACCCACCACTCCTCGGGTGTCGTAGCCTCGGACTTGACGGGCTCGTAGAGGGTCTCCTTCCAGTTGTCGACAGTCAGGACGGACAGCTTCTTCTCGACGGTCTGGGTGGTGGCGGCCTCGGGTGCATCTTGCTTGCTCGCGCTGGGCGCAGAGGCGCCGAAGGAGCTCAGGAAGTTCTGGAACTGCGCCTTGTACTGCTCGAAAGGCGACTCGGCAGCAGTCGCAAGAAGCGGCAGGGCAAGCAGGGTGGTGGCAGACACGCGCATGATGTCGGTTGACGATGGCTTGAGACGGGTTGTGGGTTGAGATGAAGCTCGGGACAGGTGTCGCGATCGGCGTCCAAGAGGCGGATTGGCGTGAGAGGAAAGAAGACGCGAATTACCAAAAAGTACAGAGCGTAAAATGGGAATGGCGCGATTACCACAACGGCCAAGGAAGGACGATGAATACGGAGTGAGGGGATTTGCAAGAGCACAGAGGGACCTGGATCGGGTTGGCGATGGCGAAAGAGGACACAGAGTCGGAAGGGTGAAAAAAAAGTGGAAGGGGCGTTGAGCTACAGTTATCAGGCAGCCCGGCAGGAGGAGGAGCCCTGAACTTCAGGACTCCTGAACCATGTCGGTTGGTGATCCAACCGGGAAACCACAGCCAACTTGTCCGGGAGCTTGGGGCGCCCGGGGGGGTAACAGAGCACTGTGAAACCACTGGCGAGCAGCTGCAGAACGAGGTCCCGCACCACAACGCGCTGTCTCTGGCGGCCTAGCCCGTACCAGCCTAGCATCAACCGCACCTGCCAGTCAGCGTCATTGTGAGACGCGCAGGTGGAAGAGCGGTCCGGGGTAGCAGCAGCCACGGGCAGCAGCGGGTCTTGGACGAACTGCTCCACTAGCCACTTGGGGCTGAGAGATACATTCCATGGATACGTACCTCGGTGTATCCCAGTCCCACTTTGGAACAGTGTACGGAGGGGAACGCGTCTGGAGCTCGGGATACTCGAACCTGCGACAACAATTGCGCATTAAGCCGATCGCCGGAAACTTTTACAATGGTAAGTCTGACTCTCTACCTAATTATGAAAATTCTGATCACATGATAGCCCCCAAAAGTCGCAGAGCAGAAAAGGAAACGCGGTCGTCCCCCCGCGTCGAAGGCCGAGGACGCGTCTGCGCAGTCGCCAGGCGCCGGCGATGTCGAGCCCAACGAGGCGTCCAACGAGACCACCGAAGCCGCGAAACCCTCGAGGCGTGGAAGGAAAACCAAGCGCACAGAAGCCGCTCAGGAAGCAGAACCCGAACCCGAGCCCGAACCTGAACCTGAACCGTCACCCCCTGCGAAGGAGACGAACTCGAAGAAGCGGGGCAGACGGCGCGAGGAGGTCACCGAGGAGACTGTGGCCAAGAGTGATGCTGAGCCAGCGCAGCGGAAGCAACGGGACAAACGGACAGTCGAGCGGGATGAGGAACAGCCTGAGGAGGAGACCTCAACAACAGAAAAGCCGCCTCGGGGGAAGCCCGGCCGCAAGCCAGTACAAGCAGCGAACGAGGGTGATGAAGCTGAAGCACTCGATGCGACAAAGAAGAAGCGTGGACGTCCGGGAACGTCCGTGGATCAGACAGACGAGGAGCAGACACAAGAGCAATCAGAGCCAAAACCGACAAAGAAGAAACGAGGCCGTCCCTCCCTAAGCAAGGAGGTCGCACCAAAGGAGCCAAGGCCGGCAGAGGAAGAAGCGCAACCCATGAAGAGGGGAAGGAAACACAGGGAAAAGGCCCCCGAGGCTGAAGAACCGGCCGAAGAGGAGGCGACGGCCGAAGCGGCTCCTAAAAGGAGAGGACGCCGACCAGCAGCCGACGAGCCGTCTCCCGAAAGAGCAGAGGCTACGGCTAAGGAGAAACGCGGGCGACCTTCACTGGAGAGTCAGACAGAGACGCAAGAGGCTTCCCAGCCAGAGAAGAAGGGACAGCGTGGACGCAAAGCGAAGCAGCCCTCGCCCGTTGTCGAGGAGGCACCCGCAGACAAGCCGACTAAGAGGCGGCGAAAGAAGCCCTCCCAAGACGAAGAGGAGCCCCAGGAGCCATCGCCAGACTCACAAAGCCGGCGCCCGGGTCGCCGAAAGGCCACGGATGCTCCACAAAGCCCCGAAGAAGAAAGCTCACATGCGCGAAAGTCCAAGAAGAGGCCATCAGGCGATGGTCCTGCCGAACAACCACCGTCAAAGAAGCGCCGTCGCACGTCCGATGACCAACAACACCAGCAACAACTGCAACAACTGCAACAACCGCAGCAGCAGCAGCAGCGATCCAAGCCCGTCCCTCGCACCGTACCCAAACACCGCCACATCGCCTCTCGGATACGCCGCATCCCTCGCTCGACGATCGAGGAGAAGTGGTCTCCCCTAGCCCCGTCCTCCGTCTCCCTCATCTCCAACCTCCTCCGCCTCTCCGAGCGTCCCGTCCTCTCACGCCTCGCAAAAGACGAAAAGCGCCAGGACCACGCCGTCTCCGCCATCCGCCTCGTCACGAACGACATCACCAAGAAGATCTCGCGCGGCCTGCCCTTCCCGCCGGCCGCGGGCCCCGCCCGGGGCGGCGCCGCCTCCAAGAAGCGCAACGAGGACGCCGGCCGCGCCGAGGAGCTCGACTTCGAGCGCGTCGTCGACGGCGTCGCCTCGCTGGAGAGGCAGCTCGACCCCCTGCTCCACGCCGTCCAGCTGCTCAAGGTGGAGCAGGAGCGCGAGGAGAGGGCGCTGGAAGAGGACTACGAGACGCTCAGGACGCTCGAGGCCAACGCCCGCTCCGAGGCGAGGAACTTCAAGGACAGCCTGCGCAAGACGCACGTCCTCGTGCCCGACCAGAAGGCCGCCGCCCCGCGGGAGGTGGACGACGCGGGTTTCGAGTTCGTTCCCGGCAACGTCGGCGGGTCCCTTTTCGAAGTGAGTTCCTTGTTCCATCACTATCCTTTTTCTTAACCGAATTGGCGATGCTGACTGTGAATCCCAGGACCTCGAGGACGACGAGTTGCGCGGGCTGGCGGGCCAGGTCGGCAACCACATGGAGAGCATGCGGAACAACCTCCAGCAGATCGACGGCGTCGTGCCGCAGATCGGCAGGACCAGGGCCGCGCTTCAGCACGTCCTCTTCAAGCACCTCGACCAGCAGACTTACGAGAACGTGCTGTTCGGGTAGCTAGACGTTCTGTCGTGTGCCACACAATCGTCATCAACCAGCCAGCCCCAATGGGTTGGGTTTTCGGCTCGTTTTGCACGGAGTCCAGGGTTGTGGCATCATGGATAATCAGGATAGGGCACAGGAGGGCGGCGGGGTTGCTAGGTGTGGGTTACACTGGGCTTGCTTGGGTATACTCCTTCATCAGACCTCCCAGTTTTACGAATTATGACTAGAGAGCCCCACGGAATTATACAGGTCCCCGTGTTGATGTTCGGGAAAACGACAACTATTTTGACGTGATTCGGGCCCAGATAACGTTTCCTGTGATCCTCTTGTATCAGCTACTTTGTAATGAGATGGTAGATTGCTAGGTCGGACGGCATATTGTCCTGGGCGACCTCAACATACACCGGTGGGGACGAGAACAGGACTGATTTGCAAGATGCTGGGGACTGGGACCAAGGTTTGAGTGGACAACTCGGGGCTTTCCCAGTCGAGAGTGAAGAGCATTATTGTGCACTTCAACCCATATGCATACCAAAACATGCAACATCGTCGCTCATTACTTTCGTTTTGAAACGGCCTCACGCATCACAAGACTTCGAGATACCACTTTAAGAGCATTAACTACGAGCTATTCACTTGGAGGGAATTTGGGTTCGACCGTCGACCCCAAAACTAAACCGTACAAAAAGTGTGATCCTGTTGCCCGATGGAACGTCGTTTCCAGACCTTCTCCAAGCCACAAACCACCTCAATTATTCATAACATTCGTTGCCCTCATCGGGCCCAACCATCCTTTGCCAAACTGAAGCCAAGTGACGGTCCACGTGAAACAGAAAAGATAAGAAAAAAGAGAAAGAATAAGACACACGGCACATTACTTCGGTTGAATGTTGCCCTTCCAAGTGTCGACTAGTCGATCCGGTCCGTGGCTTCCGCGTCGGGGTTGTGAGACATGCGGCTGGCAGGAGTAGCCCAGCCCTCGGTCTCCACAGAAGTCGAGTCGGCCGTCTGCTGGGTGGTCAGGAGGCCGGGTGTGGCCGGACGAGTCGGGGCGTCTTCGATGCCTTCGCGGGCGACTTCCTTGCCCTTGCGGGCGACTTCCTTGCCCTTGCGGGTGCTGGTACCGGCGTCGCCAGCGAGTTCGTGTCTCGCGTGCTCGTTCTCTTGGAACTGGGCAGCCAGCATGGTGCCCATGGACTGCTTGGACTCGTTTTCGATCTCGGCTATGGCAAGAGCAGGGTTGGTTGCCATCTTCGCGCGCTGGCTGCTCTTTAACTGCTCAATACTCTCTTCAAGTGCCTTGAGGTCTTCGTAGCCATCCTTCGTTGGGAGGATTTCGAGCTCAGGATATTCCAACTGAGCGGATTCATTGTTCTTGGACTTGGATTGGGCCACCTTGTTCAGAGTCGTCTTCACTGCTTTGCCCAGTCTCTTGGAGATGGACTGGGGAGGCTGCGTAGTTTCAGGCTTCTGAGCCAACGAATCCTTGTCGGTGACCCATCCCTGCTCGTCAGTAGAAGTAGAAGCGACGGCGAAGTCCTTTGGCTTCACACCGTCAGCCGCGCCAGCAGCTGCAGTTCTCTCGGCCCGGGTGTGGGAAGCCCATTTGGACCACGAGGCAGGCGGTTTGGCGAGTGCTCGAGTGCCCAAGTTCTAATTGGCACCGGCAGAAACCTCGTCGTTCTTGACCTCTGCATCTCCTCCCATAGTGGCAGGGACTTCGGCTCCTGGGAGCGCGTTTTCGGATGCGGCCGAGTTCTTGGCCTGCTCCGAGGGCTGACTCGTAGTAACCTTGTCCCGCTGGTCGTGTTCGCGCTTGAACGCTCGCTGCCAGACTCCTGTGGTGGTTTCGGTGAGCTTGGGCGGGACGAAATCTTCGGTGGCCGAAATGGGGTGCATGAAGGATTGGAGGCTAAGATTCGACGACTTTTTGACATGACCGGATCGCTTCGAGGCCTCCACAGCTTCGGAAGAAGCAGTCGGTGGTTGGCTCAGGGTCTTTGCGTGACCTTTGTGGCCTGATGCAGTTCTGTCAAGCAAGGCTTGCAGGAACGAAGACTTGCGGCTTTGCGTTCTGTTCAAGACACCCAAGGTAGAGGTATCGACGTTCTCCTGGGGCGTGGCGGAGGCTTGAACGGCTTCCTTGGTTTCAGACTGGCCAGCGATAGCATGGGAGCTGCTGTCTGGGTGCTCCTGTTGAACACCAAGTAAATGCAAAGGATCGGCGTAGGGAGACAGCTCAAGGCCCTGGAAGAGAGCGAGCATGCGTTCGTCAGTCTCCTCCGCATCGGATCCCACGGCTGAATGCTGACGCGTGATCTGCATCGAAGAGTAAACCGACGAAGAAGGATAGTGGACCACTTCAGGTTGAGCATTGCCCTCCTGGGCTACAGGGACGGTAGGCAAGTGCTGGACTTCATTCTTCTCGGCAACAGGGAGAATGGAGTCGTTCTCGGGCTTCTCACGTTGCTTCTGGCCGGCAACACCAACAGCGGCCGGATCCAGGAGGCCGTCGGCTTTGTCGCCCGGCTTAGAAGAGACCACCGCTTTGATTGTCAGCTGGTCAAACGTGCCCGATCCATTGGGCTCGACAGAGTCCAGCGGCTCAGCGAGAACATCTGCAATGCTGCGAGGCTCATGGACCTCGTTGTGGTGGTTGTTGAGAGTCGCGGCGTGGGACTCTGCGGGGCCACCCTGCGACGGAGGTATGCCTTCTTGAGCGTGCAGCTCCTGGGCGAGCAACCAGGTTCCCAAGGCAGTGTTGTCTTGAGACTGGGACGATTCGGAAGCTTGAGTCTTATCGGCAACCGTATCGGTAGGGAAGCTCTCCTCTGGCTTCGCGACGTCTCGAGTTGTTTCGGGAGCACCGGGAGCACCGGGAGCACCGGGAGCATCGGGGGCATCGGGGGCACTGTGGGCACTGTGAACTTCAGGCTCTTTCTTGGCTTCAGTGACGTTGCTGGAGCCACCGTTGACAGTGCCCGTAGAGACTTGGGCAGATGCCTCGTCGACATGAAGGATAAAGGTAGTTTGGCTGTCGCCCGGGGCAATCCCCTGGGAGAGACGCCAGGTTCTGAAGGAAGCGTCGTCGTCGTCCTCGGCGAGTTGTCTTGCAGCAAGAACGGGGGAAGGAGGGGGCAGAAGGGGAAGCGAGCCACGCTCACGAGCGATGATCTGTGAGGCCGCGACCTTGGAATCGGTCTCTGGCTTGGGGCAGCTGCTGCGACGGCGGTCATCGGCGTTGGGCTCCTCGGGGTCGCACTTGAGGGTGACAGGAGGCAGCCTTGCGCTTGGGGGACGAGGCAGAGGCGGGTTTGGGTCGACGCCGGCGATAGAATTGTCATCCTTGACGACAGAGAACTCGAGCCTGTGTCGGGGACCGCTGTGAAGACTGTCGTGACGGTCGTTGGAATCCTCAACAAGGGTCTCCATGACGCGAGGCCTGTGGCTTCCACGCGTCGAGCTGGATCGAGAGCTGGCCGCCTCGCTCCTAATATCGGCCTGAATGCGCAGTCTCGAGTTACGCCTCACCTCGGCAAGATAGGCAGCCTGGTCGTGCTTCTTAACCGCGGGCTGGTTACCGGCAGGGACAGGGGCAGGGGAGGGGGTTTTGGAGTTGGCCGAAGACGCGCGCTTGTTAGTATCGTCTTGGGAGAGGCGCCGGGTCAGCTTGGTTCGAACGGTGCCGAGAGCGCTGACGCTGCTTCGCTTGGGCGTATCGATCTCATCGTCGGGGTCCGATACGTATTCGACGCCGGTGGGATCAGGGAGGAACGCCGACTCGGGAGATCGCAAGGAGCGCGAAGACGTGAAGGAGCCCGTCGTGTTGCCCCTAGCAAGCCAATCGAGATCGTAGTTCCCGCCGGAGAGCATGACGGGGGGCGGAAGTTGAATCAAGTCAGCGACGGGCTGCTTGAGGGCGTCATCTTTCTTCTTCTTGCGCGCCTCGGATTCCTCTGCGTCAACTGCCTTCTTGCCACTGCCGAGGCCGAAGCAACAGATCTTCTCCATGTTTGCTTGATGCTTGCTGAGTGGTTATTTTTTTTCTCCGTCTCTGTATACCTTCCTCGAGCTTGTAATTGTCTCAAAACGAGCGTAAGTTGTTGATAGTCGGATGGGTAGCAAAAATACCGAGTGCCAATCCAAGAAGCTGGCAAACCAGCCCAAAAGAGAGGAGGGGATAATGCAAAAGATAGGGTGATGGGCTGGTGACGGAGGACAGGAGAGTCTGTGGTGGGCAAGGGGGAGGAAAAGAGAGATGCGTCAAAGGCTTGGCGAGGTCTGCTCGAGGAGAATGTGGGAGAAGGAGAAGGAGAAGGAAAAGTCGAAACAAACAGAGAGGGACAAGTTGCTGGGTCGGCTGGTGGTGGCTTGAGTCGACGATGCGATGGCCTTGAGGGTGTAAACAGAGAGAGCCCCTGAGGGCACCTTCTCACCACCTTCTGTTTCTGCTCGGGGCAGTCACCGGTCATGATGCCGTCGCCCAGGGCGGGAACCAAGGACCCTCACCACCTGTCAAAGGCCAGCGCCTTCCTCATCTTTGCAATTCTTTGCGGCCGGCAGCTGCACTTGTCAAAGGCTTTGCAATGTCGCGTGAGCAGTTTTTGCATGTGGTCCAGCAGTTGAGCACTTGCTCTATGGTCCATCGACAGCACTTGGTGTTTCGATTCGGACCTTGATTCAATTCTCGACCTGACAACGTTGTCTGTTTGGAAGCAGGTCTCTTGACTTGGAGACCTTGTTGCAACGAGTGTCGTTGGAGCAACCTCGGAACTGTTTGCATGTTAGCAGTGTGCCAGTGTGGTATAGTAATTCCCCATCCTCGATTCTTCCTGTCATTCCTTGCCCCAGCCTCGCCTCACAAGGCTGAGCTATCGAATCCTTTTGATGAAGGAGACATCCAGTGCAAGTCTCCATGGCCTTGAACACCGGGCTGCGACGACCACTTGGCCTTGGGCAGACTGGCTAACATGTACCAAGCAGAATGGCTGTAAGAGACATGTCGACCGATCTTCAAGGAACCTTGGCTTCAGAATATCCTCGACATAGTATGCGTTTGGCAATGGTTGCCTCGGCATGAGCAGTATTTCGTTGAAAAGACTGCCAGCATCCGTTGACGTCGTTGGTCCGATGAGGTCAGCAACAGAGCCTCCGTCGTGCCTTGTGGACCGCCGGGCCAGAGACGCGGCCACCCGTCTGCCCTACGAGGACGTGCAGCGCGAACCTCGTGTCGCAAGCCGCTTGGCTTTCCAGGCTTTTTCCTTTCTCTGCGGTGGCATGGGACGTGGGCGCGGTGCTTCCTAGTCTACTCCGTATGCCGCGAACTGCGGATTTCAGATTGAGTGCCGCCGCAAGGCCAGACTCCAGGAGGCGAGACCCAACTCCTGAACTGCCTCAGATGGATCGTGGAGGTGGTGTGCACACACTGTAGGCTCTGCAGCCGCCCGGTCGAGAGATGGGCACGGATGGAGAGCGTGCGGCTGCGACTTAGGATGTCGTGGTCGGGAAAGCTATGGGTAACCGGAGCTCCCGCATAAAACTTGGCGACAGGGTTCGGGCAAGCGACCGATGGTGAGCAAACACGAACGGGGCCGTGGACGAGGGTGCCAGACAGGAGAAACCCCCTCTTCTTCTAAGCCTCTCCGAACTTCCAAAGGAGGTGCGCCCAGGGAGCTACCGTGTTTGAAGTTTGTGACGATACTCCGACCTGGGTCGGCTGGTCGGCCACACTGCCTACCTAATAGTAGCAGTACTCCAAAAGATGTCAAGGCATCGGATCGGAAAGCGGCAAATACGAAGGTGAACGGGCATGGCCGTGTCTTGCAAAGGTGCCGTGTGGCGGCGGCAAGGACGGCGGGGACGAGAAGGGCAGATGCGAATGCGCGCGCGAGTGCGATCGGTGAGAGAGATCGAGCAGATATCTCGGGCAATTGTGCCTTGAAAGCGGGCTTCTTCATCTTACGGCCCCCAGCTGCATGGAGTCGCGATTCCTCCAGCAAACGAGGAGCAGCAGACGAGCCGTGTTTCCCGTGGCCGGCGGGGCTCAAGCTGTGAGTGTGACGACTCACCTGTCAATCAATCGCGAGCCTGGGGTTCCTCTGGAGTCTGGAGGCTAATCTGGAGACCAGAGACCAACAGCTGTGCGGTGTGCGGTGTGGGTTACGAATCCCTTATCATCGCGGCCCGGGGTCTTCAGGTGAGTAGATGTGAGCTCCAGGAGGCAATTTCCAGCGCGAATTATCTGCGAGATTAAACCCAGCCCACGAGAGGGCGGGGTGATGCGGGCCTGGCCTGACCGATGGATGGGGTTGGAAGTGCCGGGAACTTGGGAGAGGCTCATTCATAACTGTTCATTTAATCAAGTGGGTGTGGTGAGCGGTTAGCTGGAAAAAGGGAATAAGAAAAAATCGAGTTAGGGTCATCAACCAACAGTAAGGTGTGATGAGTGATGAGCTGACGGTTGACATAATCTCGAGACAATCAGTCTGTGACGGCGGTTCTGGGGCGAACCTTGAGGATCCTGCCGTTGGGCTGGTTGCCACCCCCTGGCCGTCCGAGGATCAACCCTCGAGGCGAAGGATTCGAGATTTCGAGGTGAGCCGCGCAGGTTTTCCCGCAGGTTTTCCCAGATGAAAGCCCCCCCCCCGCCGCCAATTCCGGGGAGGGATTCCAAGAACAAGGCCAGCCAACCGTCGGCGGACTTGGAAAACCTGGAAAACAAAATCCGCGTACCGCTCCCCCAAAATGACATATGGGGACACTTCTTACCGACGATGTTCCATTGTTCCACACAGGACCCCAAAGGATGAGTGAGAGAAATGGAGGAGGGGGGGGGCCAAAAGGTAAGGGGATCGCCTCGGGGGTGTGAAACGGCCCTTTTCGGGGGCTCGATGCTTGGCCATGAGCCAAAAGGCGAGGACCACTGGCTGGGCCGGCAAGAAAGCGAGCGAAATGTCAGTCTCTGGCTCTCTGTTCCGTCTGATGATGCTCATTTCCATCAGATCATCCCGCCGTTTCGATCTCACGTCTCCGCCGTTTGCCAGCCGGGGCCATCCCGGACGCTGCAGCGCCAGCTCACGGCAGCGCTTTGCTGTCTCACTCACCGTCTGTCTCTCTTTCTTTCCCTCGCGCCGTTTCACGGAACCAGGGCAACAACGAGCAGGCCGATGCAGCCGAGTCCGAGCTGTACGTCTGGTCTGTACGACGAAAAGTCAATCCCGAGTTGAGACGAACGGAGGAAAAACAAAGAAACACCAGGCGCAGGGTCCAAGTTCCAGAGGCTGAGAAAACAACAGAAAAGCAAGAACGAGCAAAAAACCCTCACGGAGAGCCCGGACCGCCCGCGCTTCATCTCGATTCACCATAGGCGATCATGGAGAACGGAAAATTTCCTGGGCTCCACGGGGGCCTGTTTCTTGGCTCTCTGGGCCATCTCCTCTTCTCCCGGAAGTCTAAGAGGTTTGACAGGTTGCGTCCAATCCCAACGGAGATGATGCGGGAGCGGTCACTGGCCCAGTAACCTTGGGAGTGAAGAAGAGCAACGCAACGCGACGCACAGCACGACGCAGCGTCGCACCCAATGCACCATTTCAGGATCGCGGCCGCCGCACCGCGTCGATCCCATTCTCCCCGAAGAACGGCGCCCCCTCCCTCCCCTGAACCTTCAAGCACAAGCACATCGCGCGCAGACGCTGCTCTCGCTGGGCACTGGGGGCACTGACAAGAAGCGCGATTTGACAGGTGAGATCCGTCCTATCTACCCACCCATCATCCACTGAGGGGGGCCGAGGGTGCTGAGCGCAGAGGCTCGTTGTTGGTCGGTGCCAGCGCCAGTGCCGCTGCGAGAGGGACGGTTCCTGGCTAAGGCAAGGTACCCGGCCCTTAACCGCCTCTTAGCAGCGGCTTGATAACGTCGGGGGCGGCTGCGCTGAGGTGGCATACGCAGCGAGATGCGTAACACAGCCGACATTGTCCCAATTCCCGGTCCCCTAGCTACGGGACCCAGGGGAACACAGCAGACGAACACAACATGAAGATATTGCCGCGGATATTGACCTTGATATAGGCAGGCTTGATCGGACTATAACCGACAGATAGACGACGTAGGGGGTGGAGGGGCATAATGGAGTTTGGGCTTATTTCACTGCTGCTTACATAGTAACTTATGACTCGGTGCCCGATGCGATCGATGGCGGCACGCAGTAGCTAAGAAAAGGACGGTAAACACACCGCAGCGCAGCATCGCGATAGGATGGGGGATATTTACGGCTGGGCTGCAGTGTTAGCGCTGCAGGTACGCAGTTGTGGTTGAGGTAGGGTACGTGAATAGGGGGGCGTCACGATCGACTGGCCACCGTTGCGTCGCAGATATTTCGGGTCCATGGGCGTTTAGGCAAGCCGCAAGGCTAAGAAGATGCCCCGAGGTTCCTACCTACACTACAACTGCGGTACTAGTAGTACCACGGTAGAGTCTCACGTCACCATCCGCGATGCGCGGGGTCAAAACGGCCAGGCGAAACTGGAAACAGAGTAAACGTCTTCTTAGCGGGCGAGACGGCGCGAAGCCACGGCGGGAGGAGAGACACACGTCAAGCAAACGGTTCGCCGGCTAAGCGGCAGGACTCTCAATTCAGCTACTTTTTGTGGCTGTTTTGGGGGCCTTTTTGCTGGGCGTGAAGATGGGCGATGTTTCTACAAGACGCGGAGTCGGGAAAGAAAAGGAACGAGACTCTGCCGAACCAAACCGCACGAGAAAGAAGTCGACACGAGAAGACCACGCGAGAGATACTGTACGTCGTGTCGTGTTGTGCGACAGACAGGCGACTCCGAGACCTGCATCGTGCTACACCAAGGAAAATACGATCCAGTCGGTGAGGCAATAATACGGGCTCCAGCGCAGGCATCGTAGGATGATGCTCACCTACCCTTTGCAGACGCGCACAGATTTTAGTGTCGATGCAATGATGCATACGAGATAAGACGCAACAGAGATACGATACAGTGTGCTACGTAGGTACCCGGGTAGGGCTTCGGGATACGGCAACAGGTTCATCTCCACTGGCTGCATAGCAACACGTGTATGCACCGGTGTTGTTGCCGACTTCCATGAGCAAAATGGTACCTACCGTAGGTATGCAGAATTTTGCTCTCTGGTCATTGCTCATCCCATCATAAGCTCATGCCGTCTGAGGTAGTAAAATACCAGATAGTAATCGGGCAGGCAGGAGGCCATGGATAATGGAAGTGCCTTCCTTGATTGCTGAGGTGCTGCTGATTTTTCGCTCCTTCCCAATTCCCCCTCCCGCTCCTTCCTCGCAGGCTCGCCCAGGGGACTTAGGGGTGCCTGCCTTGGGGATTCGCAGTCCGGCTCGCGGGTGGGGTGTGCGGGGCTGGACGATTGGCCACGCTTGTGTCTCATGTTGCGCGGTACCTGCATTTGAGGAGCGGATAGCAGGGGTCGCGCCCGACAGGGGGGGGGGCCGGTTCTGGCAGCTGGCAAACTGGCAAGACCGGGCGACGGGCAGCGCGAACGCTGGGGGTGACAGCTGCGAACAGCCACGGACCTTGTTCTGTGCGGCCGAATAAACGAACACCTCCTATTCCCTATTCTCCTATTCTTGCCGTACTATGTAGACCTTATCCGTAGCTTACATACTCTTGTCGTGTAAAGGGGCTTCATCAAGCAAACATGCTCTCACTCACTCACACTGCAACATTAGCAGCGCACATATCGTCCGTCTATGGCTCTCTACAGAGGATACCTACACACCAAAAGCCGCGTCGCCTTGCCGTCATCGCCGGCTCGGGTGGATCCCGGACACCCCTTTGATTAATGAAGAGGGCTCCGTCTGTGGGCTGCGAAGCGGCTTCATCTCTCGCCCCATGCGCGCGCGCCGAGGGCTGTGCGTGTCAACCTCCGGACTCCAAGTCTCCAGTCTCTAGTCTACGCTACGTCGCTACCGCGGCCAGATGGCGGTGGCCACCGGCGGTACTCGTTCTCGCCATCTTTCCTCTCCTCTCTCGTGCGTGGTTTGGTTTGGTTTGGTGGTCCCCTCACCCTTGCCCTTCCCCTGCCCTGCTGGCGCTTCTCGACCTCCATCCTCGCTCACGCCCCCATGTCATCCCATGCGGGCCAAGCAAGTGTTTGGCCCCGTACCGGTCCACCCCTAATGCCCTGCCATGCGCCTGCGCCGACTTAGTCTCCCGCCTTGCGCCGCTCTCGAATCCTAGGCTCTACTCTCTAGTGTAGAGACTGAGAATGACTCTCGAGGACGAGGGACGAGGTGTGAGTGGTCTCGGCCGGACCCTGGACCTGCAATTCCAAAGGCCATCGCCATCGCCCTCTCTGTCACTTCACTGACCAAGATGAAGGCCCCACGGCTAGTCCAGTTGGACTAGGCACCCCCCCTCACCCTCACCCTCCTACGAGGATTCGATCCCATCCACACCTCACCACTCCAAGGTCCACGTCCACGCCCTCCACCACCACTTACACCACGCTTGGCCCGCAGCCAGCAGCCTGGTCGCCCTCCCCATGTCCATGCCATGTCCGTCCGCACCTGCTGGCCTGGGTCCAAGGCTCCACGGGCCTAAAAGGACTCGTGCGCCTCCTCTCCTTCTTAATATCTTCCTCCCCTTCCCTCCCTTCACCTGCGCTTTTGCTCTTTTCCTCTACTCTCCACAGTCTTTCGTTGTTAGTCTTCGGACACATTCCATTCCTTCACTCAACCCAGACGCTCACTTCCGTCGAGTATCCCATTCGTTCTCTTGCGCAAACTGTGTCTTGCTGCCCCAACTTGAAAGCACCCGCGAAATTGATCTTTCGCCCCTTTTACGACTCTCGATACCGAGCAAACAAGAAGTGAGATATACATCCATATCGAAACGACAACCGCACCTTCCAAGATGAAGTCTTCCGTTGCCGCCGTCGGCCTCATGGCCACTCTCGCCACCGCCTACCAGCAGCCCCGCCACTTCCACTGGCGCCGCGACAACTCCACCGTCACCACATCCGCTCCCGCCGGCATGACGACCCTCACCGTCGAGGTCACGGAAGTGCAGACGTTGACCCAGTGTGCCTCTACGATTGAAAACTGCCCGGCTCGCAGCGCTACTCTGTCTGCTTCTGACCTCGAGGTGGTCGTTGTCACGAACACCGTTGTCCTGACCGAGACGGTGTGCCCCGTCACCGAGGCCGAGAGCATCTCCAAGTCCCTCGTCGAGGAGCACTCCACCGGCAGCCTGCCTGGCTCCACTCGCACTGCTCCTGCCGTCACCACTCCCTCCGCCCCTGGCGTTCCTCTGTCCACCGGCGGCGTCCCCGGCGTTCCCTCCAAGACCACCGCCGGCCAGGACCCTACCGTCACCAGCCCCCCTACCGGCGGCGACGACGATGAGGACGACGAGGACGACGACTGCCCCGCCGACGGCGAGGTCGAGACCACCGTCACCCAGATCGTCAGCACCAAGATCATCACCATGACCATCGGCAAGGGCTCCACCGCCTCCGTCGTCACCACCGGCATCGAGACCACCGCCGAGTCCACCATCCTCGTCACCAAGCCCTACAGCGAGGGCGCCGTCAAGCCCTCCGCCTCCGTTCCCGCTGGCGGCTCTGTTACTGGCGTCACTGATGCCGAGGAGCCTACCACCACCACCACTGCCACCTCCACCGGCACCCGCACCGTCACCATCAAGCGCCCCAACCCCTCCACCGTTCCCGGCTCCGGCTCCGGCTCCGACTCCGGCAACGGCAACGGCAGCGGTGAGGAGTGCGCCTGCCCCTCCGCCGTGACCGTCACCATCCCCGCCTCCACCGTCTACGTCACCATCGGCGGCTCTTCCGCCCCTACCGCCCCCGCCAACAACGGCGGCGTCGTCGAGCCCAGCAAGGCCACCAGCGCCGAGGCCCCCGGTGCCACCGAGGCAGGCTCCGGCTCCGGCTCTGACGACGGTGAGGACGACGGCGAGGAGGACGACGACGAGTGCCCCGCCGACGAGGAGGTCGTCACCCTCTCCACCACCGTCACCGTCGCTCCCACCGCCGCCCCCTACCCCACCAACGGCACCGGCGCCGCCGCCCCCACCGGCGCCTACCGCCGCTCCAACAAGCTCTTTTAAAGTGGTTTTGATGTAGATTCCCCCCCCCCCCCCCCCCAAAGCATGTCAAGTTTATCATTTTTATGAGAAGAATCTATGATTCATGAAAACATCACTTCATTTTATCCTTCCCCGACAAAACCTCGTATACACTTCTTGGAGGTTGTGAAGAATAAAGCGCAAATTTTTCTTGCTGTTGTACAAAAACATATCTACCAAATATGGGGGGAAAGGCATGAAGCTTCCTTGCGTCTTCGATCTTCTCGCGCCTCTGCACACTTTTTTCGCGTGGAAATTGCTTGTTAGAGAGAGGGAAGAGCCTGGTAGGGGGAACCAAAAAGGGTCCACCTCCTGTTTGTTCATGGACGAGTCCCTGGGTGTTTGGTCATTTCAAAGCATTCTTGGCATTTTGTTTTACTTTTCTTCGTCCCTTGTCGTCATGGCGAGGGAGGACAGGAGAGGAGAGGAGAGGAGAGGAAGCAACTGCATTTTCGGGCGTGCTTTTTTCTCGCGTAGCGGTCGTCGTTTTCCTTTGTTGGGGGACGCTTCGAGAAGGCAAGGAGAAGAGAGAAATATCCCAGAAAATTTTCGATTCTTTTTGTATATACTTTTCTATCAATGGGGATGAGGTTTGGTGACTTGCGCGCTCTTCTCCCTCCGCCGGAAAACCTCCTCCATATTTTCTGTATGAATCAAGAGGATTTACGTTTTCAACTGTCGTGCTCAGGTGTAATTGATGTTTGAATGTGAAGATGATGTTGATTTTGACGTTGTTTGCCCAAAGTTTTTGAGTTCGTCCCGAGTTTCTCTTGTGAAACATGCCGTCTTGGCTGTTTGTCTCTGGGGTGGGAAGTCTGTGCTTCCAAGGGGGACGAGACAGAGGTTGAGTCAACTACATGTTTAGATACTACGTACCCCGTTTTGATTCTTTCCAGTCTGACTGCGGCTTGTGAGCCTGTTGCTATGATTTCTCAAAAACCCCGGCCTGGAGTAGTTCTCGTGCTGATATCACATGCCGTCTCCCGGTATTCAAGGTCTTTGCCTTCTAGCCTGGAGCTCTCTCTGCATGAGAGCCCTTATTCCACATCCCGCCAAGCTGAATAGGTATTCCACCTCCTGCCAGCAGTAGCAATAACAGAAAGCGGTAACGGACAATAACAACAGTGACGGACGACAACGACAGAGACGGACGACAACGACAGAGACGGACGACAACGACAGTGACTAACAACGGTGATAGATAAATAGTAGTGGGCTAGTATGGCTACTTAGTATGGTAAGAGGTGACTTACCCTGTGGATGTGACATCAGACGCCCCTTCTGCATAACACTGTGACGGGAGCCCAGTGCAGACAATGGGCTGCTGATATTCAACCATATGAGTCTCGGCCATTCATTCCATCACAACCCATGGAAGACAGCCGGTTGCTCCCTCGACTCATTGATGCATTCAACGATTATTCGAAACCTCAAGGCTCTTCTACACATCCTCCTCCTTGCGCAAGCCCATCGGCAGGCTTTGCTTGCTACGAGCCTCCTCCCTCCGCTTCTGCTCCTCGACCCTCCTCTCCATCTGCTCCTTCCTCTCCCTCAACGCGATGCAGAACCTCGACCCCGCGCGAATCGCCTCCCCCTTCCATATGAACACGAACGGAATCACGCACATGACGGCACTAAGCCCGCCGAGCAGCCCACACGCCCCGGCGATCCCGAGCCTCTCGAACATGGGCGTCGTCGCCAGCGGGAGCACGACGGCTAGAAGAGAACGGCTGGTCGACGCGGCGGCGTTGGCGGACGCGGCAAACACCTCGTACGCATCGGTGAGATAGTTCAGCAGCGCGATGAAGATGAGCATAAAGCCCGCGCCGAACGGCAGGCCCGCGAGCATCGGCACGACAAACCCCACGTCGGGCCTCGCCGAGAAGCCCAGCCAGAACAGCGAGACGAAGAACAGCGGGCCCCCGACGCAGGCCAGGGGCAGGCGGCGGTACTCTTCCTGCTGCGCCCAGGCGCGGCCTTGCCGCTGCGCGAATAGGTGCCAGCGCTCCCAGCCCAGAAACACCGGCACGGCAAGCAGGGCGCCGCCGCCGATGGGGAGATACGCAAGACCCGAAACGCCGGGCGACAGGCCGTAGAGCTTCTGGAAGATGATGGGGAAGGCCTGGAAGGACATGTAGAAGATGGTGTAGACGAGGGCGAGGTAGGCGCAGGTGCAGCTGACGATGGGCTCGAAGACGAGCATGCGGACGGGACGGGTGAGGACGACGGTGGCCAGCTGCTTGAGGTCGGTGCGCTCGAGTTCGCGCGGGGAGACGATGGATCCTGCCAGAGAAGGGTTGGTTTTGCGGATCTTCTGGGAGCGGCGGGTGAGGAGGATGGGTGCGTAGGTCTCGGGCAGGAGAACGATTGGGACCAGGGTCGCGCCGGCGTAGATCAGTGCGATCCAAAAGGTCCAGCGCCAACCTATGGTTGGAGAGCAGAAGCCGGAGATGATGGGAGCGAGGAGGGGGCCGAAAGTAGTCATCTACGGTCGAGTTTAGCAGGTGGGTTTCGTCAGCTGGGAAGTAGGGAGGCAGTCACTTACCACCATGAAGGCGGTCATTGCACGACCGCGAGTTTCGGTGTCGCCGTAGATGTCGGCGAGAATCCCAGTCACGATGGCGATCGGCGAGCTGGCGAAGACGCCGACAAAAAGCCGGAAGACGAGAAGAGACGGCCAGTTGGGTGCCAAGGCGCACGCCATGGTCCAGATGGTGAACATGACGAACGTGGTGATGGTCAACTTGCGCCGGCCAACGTGCTCGCTGAGCGGGCCCCAGAGGACGGGACCAAACACGTAACCTATCAGGTAGACGGATATCGGCAGGACCTGCGCCTGCTGGTTTGTGATGCCCCATTCGGCGGTGATGAACGGTATCGCGTTGGAGGGGAGGGCCGAGCCCATGGTGCTGTTGATGACCTGCAACATGGTGAGGCAGAGGATGAGGAACTTCTTGGACTGCAGGTATTGTCAGGAACAGTAACGACTGTCAGAAGTATACTACGCACATGTGACCAGTTGTAGGGATCTTCGGGGTCGTTCTCGTCCCATGATACTATCGTCTTCTCGTCCTCGTCGCTCGAAAAGTTCGGGTTGTCGCGCTTCTCGCCCTCGAGGCCATGCTCTTCGCCCAGAGATTCGTACCGCTGGCCGGCGTCATCGTCGTCTGTGCCCCGGACTACCTTTGCCAGGGAAGATCGATTGCCTAGGAACGTGTTATTTGAAGCACCGAGTTTCTATGTGTTGCTCATTCTCACGTTCAAGAGCCGGCAAGGCATCTTTTGCATGCTCTATGTCTGGGCTGGGCATCACGAACTGCTCTCAACAGCACCCTCTTGGCAGTCCCTTGGGCCGGATTGGGTTTCCATTTTTTAACCACACGAGGGGATGGCGAGTCCCATTCTAATATGCGAGTGGATGAATAATGGATGGCACCTGGGGCCGAAGATCGGTTCTCTGCATTCTGCACGCTGCATGTGGATGATCACTCTTCCGCGACTGAGACTCGCTAGTCTCTGTTTCCGCCACGCTTCGAGCTCCCAGCATCTCGAGACGGGGCGTGACTGGGCCGGAGGTATCTGCCGTCATGCGAAGCCTTATCCCCGCCATGGCTGACGGAGGAGGGGGGAGCGGTTCGTCTGGAAGGGCGCGGCGACCTATTGGTTCGCCGACCGCATCGGAGCCGAAACGGAGACCCACATGCCTAACCGGCCGCGGCGGTGGAGGTTCTTTTCCGGCGTATGCCCGGACTACCCCTCCATCCTCGTGGTCATTCGGCGTTTTGGGAAGGTCTTATACGATAGCGTCATCGCTCTGGGGCGATTTGCAATGATACTAATGACTCGGATGCCGTCACCGACTCGAGACGCTAGTGCGGGAAGGGAGCATGCGCTTCGGTAGCCCCTGAGCTGCTATGGCTTCAAAGGCCTAAAGGCGGGAGTCGGGCGACGCTTTCTTGTTGAGATCGCCTTCTCGACGGCCCTCTTCCTGCAAGGTGGATGACACACGCACGCGGCTTTCGTTTGATTATGCCTCACTCCAGCGGTGAAGGCGTCCTTTGCAGTAGGTTGTGTCATGTGCGAGGTCGTCGAGATTGTGATTGATTCATGTCTCGAGGTTGATGCTCTTTCCGAACCTGGCGTACAGCTCAACCTTGAGTTGGGTCATTTCCTCCTTGATTGTCTCCAGCTTGGACTCCAGCTCCTCGACCTCCTCCTCGATCTTGGATGACGCTTTCTCGAGCATCTCGAGCGCCTGGGGTTGGGGGACGTGGAAGTAAGCGTCGCCGATCTTGTATCTGCCGTATATGTCAGTCCATGAGATCGTGTAGGTTCTTCGTATGGGTACCGGGTACGCACGGCACGGCCTCGTCCTCGTCGGCAAGCTCTAGTTCGGTGTTGAGGTCGTCGAGTTCCTCCTTCTCCTTCTGTGTGACGCCGCAGGTTAGCTCAGCTCGATGTTCAAGGCAGGGTCCACTACAAACGTTCTTGGCCTTCAGCTCATCTTCGATTCCGAGTTCGCGCGAGTGCAGGCGACTGAACTTGTTGATCTTGTCCTGGTCCTCTCTCCTGACCTCGACCTCGTCGCCGACCGCCTCCTCGTCGGCCTTCGTGAGCTGCAAACAAAACCGTCAACGCAGGTTTCCAGTGAACAATCAGATTCGAACTTACCATGCGCCTTGACATCATCTTGTCGAACTGTAATGCGACACGGTACGGTGATCGGGGAGGATTCGTCGTCGAGGCTGCTGGCAGGCGATTGACTGGCTGGCTGGAGCTCCCAAAAAGCTCGGAAGGAGGGTCACAGTATGACCACACAGTGCGGAGGGGTCGTGCACTGCCCCACTAATGGCGAGGTGAGGAGAGGTCTGTTCACCTCGGAAACTGCTGTTGCACGCCCAAACAAAACAATCCGAATCCCCACCGCGGAACGTCACACCGAGCCGCGCCGCCGCATCTTTGAATTGACGTTCAACGACAACGACGCGACGACCCTATCTATAGCCGCCCGTCATGGCACCTGGTCAGAAGGCATACCCTCGCGGTACTGTCAAAAAGATTGTCAAAGCCCACTCCAATTGCAACTTGAGCAAAAATGTGGACGTCATGGTTCGTGGCGAGCCTCCTGACGCGTCTCGTGACGCGCCTGCTAAACTGTGAACAGATTTATCTCGACTACGTTCTCTTCATGCAAACGTATGGCGGTCCAAATCATTGTTGCGACTTGAAGCGCTAACATGCTGTCAGGCTTATCAAGGAGGCGGCTATCGAGTCCAAGAAGTCTGGCGAGAGGGGAATCACAGCTAGAAGCGTGAAGAAGGTGACTTCGGTACGCAAATGAACCTCAAATCCGCTGCAGAATATAACTAACTTTCGTTTAACAGGATACCCTCACCAAGTTCAAGGGCTGAAGCCGTCAACCACAAAACGCAACGTGCACGATTATTACGAACACACCTCCAAACCAAGAACCACTGCTCCGGGTTGTTCTATCGGTCGAAGCAAGCGACAGTTGATCAGGCCGACCCAACGCACGAAATGTGATGACCTGTTGGTGGAGGTCCGTACCAGAAGTCTCTTGGTGTTTCGCCCCCAAGTGATACAGCGGGCGCAGTTAGACAACATCAGAGGGCTCATTGAGAGATCCTGGGCAAGCTGAGGGATCAAGAAGGGCAAAGTGGCTGGCCGACACCGGCTGAGAACTCCAGATCGACCTTCTGGCTCGTTTTCGGGAACAAATACCAGTCAGCGTGCAGACTGCAGACGATACCTGAGGTGGAAATCAGTTCGTCTGAAACGTCAGGCATGCATCTGAATCTTTACGTGGCTTTTCCGATTCAACGGAATCAGCCCACAAGATTGTCTTTATCAACAGCGTGCCCGGAGAAAGGTCGCGGCCATTCGCTGTCGAGGCGGTTTATAGGTAGCAGGCATTCCCAGCCACTGAACGGCCAGCAGGCGCAGATTAATGCGGGGGATTAGCGCCCCAGGTTGGAGGAGCCCTGCCTTCCTGTACGTCATTCACTTTACTACGGTTCTACAACAGAGCAATGCTGCCTGAAAATTCTCCTTTGCCAAACTCTCATGCGCCGTGTGGGAGGTGAGAAATATGTATCTAAGTCTCGTTTGTGATTTTATCAGGCAACAGACACGCGATAGCTACTGTTGAAACAAAGTACATCTGAATGTATCTTTTCTTCTTGCCAGTTCTAGAACCTGAGCTGCCGGGGGCACAGTGGATGACAGGGGGGCGCTAGGGCCTAGGGAAGGGAAGCTGCCCGGGAAGGCGCCAGCAGCCGGCCGCTGCGCAGGGGTGCAGTCGGCTCCTGGAATCCACTGTGAATACCTAAGGTTGACTGGCCTCATTGAACCTTAGCCTCCCGCATCACCTTTCGCGCGAACCTTCAAAATTTCCCCAGACCTCAGATCCTGCACATCCTCAAGCTCTACCTAAGGTAATCCACCTCATCTCACCACCCTTATCTGCTCACGGCATCGTCTTTCGATCCTAGAAGCTTCTTCCTATCCTCTAGTATCCTTTCCTAGCCCTGTAAACACCTTGTTTACTCCGTGCTACCTCAGCTGCGCGCCTGCTGCCATAGCTGGTCACCAAGCCACCTGAAAAAAAAAGTCCTCTCAAGCTCACGCGACCTCCAGACCGTGTCGTAGACCGCACACACCAGAAAAATTCAACATGGCCGCCTCTCCCGTCCAGAACCCCGCGGTTCAGTCCGAATCCAAGTCGGCCAAGAAGAAGAAGGCCAAGGCCGTCGAGCGCACCGAATCTCCTGCTCCTACTGCCTCTCCCGCCCCCGAGAAGGCCGATGGCTCCGATGAGTCCGGCGAAAGCCCCTACGTTCGGGAGCTCCAGAAGTAAGAGCTAGCCATCAATTGATGCTCCCGTGGGTGTTTCCGTGCTGACCGTGCTCCAAAGGAACATTCGTAACACCAACAAGAAGCTTGTTCGTGCACACGACTCCCTCCCCGCACCCAGCTTATCCGCTAACGCCTTGTCCCACAGACCAACGCCTCCAAGATCGATAACATCATCGCAGAGAACGCTGGCAAGACTCTCGACGAACTCGTTGCTTCTCGTGTCATCAACGCCGACCAGAAGGCCCAGTACCTGAAGAAGCCTGCCCTGCAGGCCCAGGTTCAGCAGTACGAGGAGCAGCTTACTCAGTACAAGAAGATCGACCAGGAATACCGCACCCGCGCCGCGACCGAGAAGGCTGAGTTGGAGAAGGCGTTTGCCGAGAGACTGGAGAAGGAGAAGGCCGAGGCTGTTGCCGAGGTCAAGGCGCAGTCTGAGGGAGATTCCAGCCAGTCCATTTCCAGCAAGCTCTTGGTCCTGTCGCAGTTCCTCCGTCTTGCCGCCGCGCGCCGATCGGAGGATGCCGACCAGACCATCGACGAGAACCTCGCCCTCGAGGGAACTCTACTTGCCATCTACGCCGGCGACGAGAGTGCTGTCGCCGCCATGCTGAAGCTGATTGAGGGTACCGACGATAAGACCTTCGGTGTCGGCGGCGAGCAGCTCCAGACGACCTGTAAGCCTTGAACCGGCAAAGTGGTCTTGCTTCCTCTGCTAACCTTTCAAAGACGCCCAGGTTAAGGCTGCCGCCCAGGCCTACAAGAGCCCCTACGAGGAGACCGCCGCCGAGGCTGAGACTGCCACCGAGCCCGTCACTGACCCTACCGTCGCCAACGCTACCGTGAACGAGATCGAGGCCGGCGAGGATGTCGCCGTCACCAACGGTCACACCGAGCAGAACGTCGAGAGCCCTGCGATCGCTAACACCTCGAGCGGCTCCGGCAACGCTGCCAGCGAGAAGTGGGACCAGAGCAACGATAACACCTTGTCCGAGTCCCAGGAATGGGTTTCTGTTCCTCGCGATCCCGCCGAGACCGAGACTGGCGTCGAGGCCACTCCTGCCGCCGTCTCCAACACCCAGTCCTGGGCTGATGACCAGCCTGAGCACCACGAGGTCCAGCCTGAGGTTCGTAGCTCCTGCGTGCGTAGATTGAGAAGTTTTGCTAACTCAAGCCAGGCTCCCGCCGCCGCTGCCGATCCTAACGACGGTTTCCACCAGGTGCAGGGACGCAACCGCGGACGTGGTGAGGGTGGTTCCGGCCACCGCGGACGTGGCCGTGGTGACTGGCGTGGACGCGGTGGGTTCCGCGGCGAGGGCCGTGGCCGTGGCGGCCGCGGCGGCCAGCGCGGTGGTTCCGTTTCGATGCGAGGACCCCGCCGCAACGAAGAGGCGTAGAGACGCCCTATACTGCAACGTTCTCGGGTATTCGGACGACGGCCATTCGGTAGGACCCGTTCCTACGCGTCGTCGCGCGTTTCCCGACGGGTAATTATGACTGAGGCATGGCGGCGCCCTACGCAACATGATTTACAGCGAGTGCTTTGATAGATGTCAAGGCCGCGAGGTATTATTGGGTGGGGGAATGTTGTTAATGGACGAAAAAAAGGCATTCGGTTCCCCTCTTCTGGATTTGCGGTGTATGGGCGGTTGGCATGGCTGGCGGTGCGGGTAGCGTGGCTTACGCTTGTACAATACATGGCATGACTTTGGGCCGGCATACAAAAAAACCAGGAATGAGACGATAATACCCATGACACTGACGGGAAGAGCAAGTTGACTGGTCTCTTGTTCGCGAAAGTGGTGAGAATATTAAAAGGACATGCGGAAGCAACGATGCTATCGACGCACCAGGGAGGCGATAGTCCATTCTAAACTGAAGACATCTTTGCAAGCTTGCCTTGCCAGCAAGGCAGCCGCTGTCGTCCTAAAGGCCACTCTCCTAGAAATAACGGCCGATGGACGGGCCTCGGTTACGAAGAACCAAACTCGTAGTACAGAATTGGCTTGGAAAGGGTTAACATTTTCAGCATAGGACTTTGGCAGGTGATAACTTACAGTACAGTTGAAACATGTGTCAAAGCCACATAAAGTTTGAAATAGACCTGGTTGGAACTCCAGTCGCCCCTGGAAGTGTGTCGAGCCATGCCGTCGTGGCTAGCCTGAGAGTTGGAGTGTGTGCTGTTCCTTCGCCAAGGGGCATATCTGTGCTGACATGGGTGGGAAGGAAAGGATGCCCATCCGAATTCGTATTAAAGAAGATAAAGATCCTTCCTGCATGTGAGTGAAATCGAATCGATATACAATCTCAGATTCGGATCGGTTCTGATCTCCAGACTTGAACTCACAGTCATACATGTTACGCACACTCAGCATTGGCGCCTCGTCAACTTGTTCCGGCAGACGACCTCCTGGGCCTGGAAGCAGACGTGCTGGGACATGAAGGGCTCCATGCAGCGCGTGCAGAGGCGCCTGGTGAAGTGCCCGAAGAAGCTAGGGTGGGAAGTGCAGTTGCTGCTCATTTTTGCGTGGACGGATTTCCGATGTGGTGTGTATTACAGACATCGATCGAGAGATATGGTGGTGGTATATATAAGTAAGTCGATTCCCCTCCTCTTCCCCTCTTTTGATGTCTTTCGTGGCTGGACTTCTGACAGACACATCTCATCGCATTTCGTATTTTCATGAAAAACACGTAATCCGCAGTGTGGTCCTTTCACGTCAGCCGCCGTACCCGCTCAGTCCGCCTTGGTCAGGCTACCGAAGGCGGAGGAGGGGGCTAGGAGGGCAAGACAAGAGGACGAAGTTTCCTGTTAAGCATACCGACATTCTCACCAAGGTTACATGCCACGTGAGGCGGAGAAGTCTCACCGAAGTGAGCGCTTGCCTCGACCCTCTGGGTTATTTTGCTGACTGTTCCTCGCTGCTTGGCGGGCGGCTTACATACGGGGACTTGCAGACGAGACCGGATTGGCGGGAGTGCGTGGTTACACGGGGCTCGCTTCGGCGGTCGTCTGACATGACCGGCGGGAGCCGGGGGGGGGGGGGGGAATGCACACTATGTTCTTGGGGGCGGCAGTTTGACGAGACTGCATCGTATGCATGAAGTCAGCCTCAAGCATCGGTGTGTGTGTGTGTGTGTGTGTGTGTGTGTAAGTCTGTAAGATGACGATTCAGGGTGAGTCGGTAGTGATGATGCCCCCTCCCCGCCTCGAGACATCGAGTTTGGATCTTAGTCATCTGCAACTGGGGCATCAAGACGAGATCATGCGGCCAGCACGGGACGCCGTAGATCGAGGACATTGAATTGGACTCTAGTCGAGAAGCAAGCCTGTTGGCGGGGTAGGATATGGAGGTTGGTCACTAATGCATGGCTTGACGATCAGGCGGCGCGGGGCTCGATCGAGCGGAGTTCCGCGTAACGGCGATGTGTGCACCGTCTATTGACATCCAGTGGATGCTTTGCTTACTCTCACCAGTAGGGGCTCATCTTGTCGAATGTCACTGACCATGTATCACAGGCGAACAAGACAACTCGGCTTAGAGAAAAACGAGAGAACAGGGTCACCTTTTTCGTGCCCTCTTTCAGTATTAGATATGTATTTACTTCATCAACCATGTACGCCTCCCATCATCACAGACATCATCGACGCGTTCACGCGCGGCACATCCTGCCGTCGGCGGCCACGTTCCAGGCATCGCTGCCGACCGTCTTGAGCGCGTAGAACAGGCCCGAGGCGTCCCACTTCTTCTTGATCTCCAGCAGGCGGTCGTAGTTGCCGCCGAAGAACTTCTCCTTCCAGTCGGGGATGTTGAAGTCGGCCTCGTTGACGTAGTTGCCCGAGCCCGGGGTCGCGGCCTCGATGGGCGGGATGATGTCCTCCGTCATGGTCTTCTGGTCGGCGATCATTTGCTCCCAGTCGGCCGGGTCGTTGCTCCAGGCCGTCGAGTACTGGACGTGGATGGCGGCGTTGCGCCAGTGCGGGTTCACGGCGTTGTCGACGCCCGTCGGGGCCGTGGCGTTGAGGGCCACGCCGGCGGAGAGGACGCCGTACTTGTCGGCGCCGTAGCGGATCGCGTTGACGTAGGCGGCGCGGGAGGTGGTGTCGCTGAGGACGGAGCGGGGAACCAGGCGGGAGCCGAAGTTGTAGGACTCGACCTCGACGTGGCCGTACGGGAGGGGGCCCATCCACTTGTCGTAGTGGTCGCGGTAGCTGGAGTAGTTGGTGGCGGCCGAGGAGTAGGGGATGGCGAGCTCGGCGAGGACGTCGAGGAAGGGCTGGAGGATGGCCTTGGCCTCCTCGGCGGTCTTGTTGTAGGCCGTCAGGGGGTTGATGGCGAAGATGGAGGAGCTGTAGAGGAAGACGACCATGGCGCCCTGGTCGGTCATGCCGGGCAGGAGGGAGTGGAAGGCGTCGAGCATCTGCCACCACTTCTCCGGGGTCGTGTATGTGACGGCCGTCTGCAGACCGACGCCGCCGATGTTGGCGTCGGGGTAGGCACGGACGGTGACGGAGGTAACGACGCCAAAGGTACCCGGGCCACCACCGCTGAGGGCCCAGAAGAGGTCGGCGTTCTCCGTGCGGGAGGCCGTCACGATCTTGCCGTCCGCAGTAACGACTTCGAATTCCAGGGTCTGGTCAGCAGCCATGCCGAAGTTGGTGGTCAGGGCCGAGTGGCCGCCACCCTGGATGTAGCCACCGGCCGGGCCGACGGTAGGGCACTCGCCTCCGACGACGACGAGACCCGCAGACTTGCCGGCCTCGGTGATCTCGTAGCCGAGAACGCCGGCGCCCATCTTCATGGCGGGGCCATTCCAGAGGTCGTCGGACCATTCGGTGACGGAAATGTCCTTGAGCTTGTGGGTCCAGGCCGCGAGGGCACCGGCACCGGTCGATCGGCCGAGATGGCTGGGCGGGTTAGCACAAGTTGTGTCAAACTCTCCGGGTAATGTTGTATAAAAACTTACTCATGGCCCGTGTTGCGGACGAGGAAGCGGATGTTGTTCTCCCGCGCAAAGTTGACGGTCTCGACAACATCCTGGGCGGACGTCACCTCGACGGCGTAGTTGACATAGTTGCCAATCAGGCAGGGGGTGGTGCGGTCCGTAAAGGGGTCGCAGGACTGGTTGGCGAAGAAGCTCTGCATGACGGAGGAGGAGGAGGGGAAGCTGGGCGCCGTGTTAGTGACCTGAGCGACGATCCCCCCTCTCCACTGTAACCTTCTGCCAGTGGACAAACTTACTGAGTCTCGGGGAGTGTCCAGGACTCTTTCAGCGCATTGCACGCGGCCTCATCGTAGTTGGGGTCGTGGCAGACCGAGCCGATGGGCACGGTGGCGATGAGCTTGCCGCCGACGGTGGTGTTGAGGGCGTTCCACGAGTCCGTGGACGGCCAGCAGGCGTCGCCGGGGAGGCAGCGGCACGAGTCGTCGGCGCGCTTGTGGAGGACGCCGGCGGCGGCGAGGGGGACGGCAGCCAGGGCAGCAGCCGTCGCGACGAAAGCCGAGGACTTCATGTTGAGAAGCGAGGGGGAGCCTTGGAAGAGTGGGATAGAAAGGAACGACTAGGCTGGGCTGCTGCAGGGAAGACTCCTGGCGGCGAGATGAAGCGGGAGGACCATGACGGACGGTCTTTATATTGAAAACGACGCCGCGGTCTTGGGATCCCAAGACATGTTGCAGCGGTCCAACACTGCGAACATCTGGGCCAGGCTGTGTACGGCGGCAGCATGGGGGCAAGACAGTGACAAACGACGTTCAATCTCCCCTCCCGGCGGCAGGCTTCGCCCGCGAGCGAGGGTCGACACCGGGTTTATCCCCCTTTTGGCAGCTATTCCGTCCCTGTGTGGTAACCACGGGGTAGACGGGCCCCATTGTTCTCTCCTTGACGCAAGGACCGGGGTTGCTCATATCAGCAGGTAGTATCCGCTCGTCTCTGCTCTCCTTGGGGTGAGCTTCTTCAGTCCTGATTCTTCTCCTTCGTCTGTATTATCCTGGGAGATCGACGCGAGGTTCTTGGCTTGGGGGCGTTCATCGCTGAAGGCTGAACTGAAGTAACTGACGAGCTCAGCCCAAGCCTTTGAGGCTTAGATCCCAGGGCACGAAATGAGACGTGCGTATGTCGTTCGATCGGGCACAGGCGTCTTCTGGAAGGCTTGTGGAACGCGATCGGTGATGCGGCTTCGCACTGACTCTGCATGAATGTCGAATCTCGCCAACTGTTCGGGTGCTGCGCGTCCTGAGCGTCCTGCGCGTCGGCCACAGGTCAGGGGGACAATCACATCGGACGAACAGCTGAACAAGACAGGTCAGGAGCTGCAGTTGCGTATGCTCCACGAAAACTACAGCATCGTTCATCAGTTGTGTGCGTTCGAGTCTCTTTCGTCTGCCCTAGGAGACCCCTGACTCGTGGGTTTTGCCTCGGGCGACGTTCCCAGTTCCCAAGTGACCCCGGTCGAGTTGTTGGCGAACCCACAAGCCCCTGCGTCCCCTGGTTTGTTCCCGTCTCTTTAATCCGCTTCTGTAGCACAGGCCTGGTGCTGCTAACTTCAGAAGGTCATCGCTGTTGGTGACAGCCCTGGGAACGGAAAGGCCTGACCGTTGACGGCTCTGCTCCCACGCTTTCCAACGCCATCCCCAACCGAAGTTATTTGGGTGGCGGCTCGTGACGCACTGTTTGCTTCTGGGCAAATAAGGTATCTTGGTTGCTTGGGTTGACGCAAACAAGAGGCTGTAAGACATGTCTTAGCCAACAGTGGATGACGGGTGCAGTCCGTAGCTTGGTGTGGGGTGCAGTGCAGTAGGCCCGCGAAGGAATTCATCTTTCTTTTTCCCTCTGTCGGTTTTCGATAGTGGCAAGAACATGTTCCCCTTTCTGGCAAGGGCTACCAAACTAAGAACAAACAAGAGCAAACATCTGCCGAGACATAACAGATTCTGCCACTTCTCCGGTTTGCACCCTTTCGCGGTCGTCGATAGTGGCAATTTTAGCGTCGCCGTTGCGTTGCCTAAAATGGCCCCAGCGTCCAGACTCTTCAGACCCAGAAGCAGAAGCTTAGCAGGTTGGCAGGGCCCACGATGTTACCGGCCCGGGTCGAAACAGGGGACCGGACGTTGCAGGTGGCGATATCGAACGAGATGAGTTCGGCGATATTAGCAAGCTTCTGGTTAACACGGCCTTTCAACTTTTCAAGTGCCGAATGCCTGCATTACCTATCCATACGCCGCATCGGACTTATCCTCTTGGCTTCGGCAGAGTCCCGAAGTCGGTAGCTGCCGATTCACCTGAGCTCTGCAGGAGGCGAGAAGGAAAAAAAAGAAGCCGTGGGCCATCTCGAAAGGAGCCCCTTGCTTCCCCGTCCACGCAACACGTGTTGGTGCACTAAGTTTTCTCTCGGGAGGAGGGGCCGGCGGGCAGGTAGGCTAGGAAGGGAACGCTTGCGCCGGGATCAATTTCGGTGGTGAACACTGCTTTGAGCTTGCACACGACGTTGGCGGTCATTCGGAATGCTGACGACATGCTTATTTCGCTCTGGTTGTGGGACAATCCCTTATCTATCTTTCCGATGCCTTCGGTCCCGGACGTTTTGGGGGCCGAAAGGAGGACTGCGAAGGATTTGAGGCTCTGCATCAGTGGCTGGCCCGGATGCCTCGGCCTTTGGCTCTGTCTCTCTGCATAAATTCCACATTTCCCGGAGGACTGAGCGCAGTCGTCGTCGGCCGAGAGGTTACGAATCCTCCGGGGCCCTGTCTGCCGGGATCCGCGAACCACACTCAAGGGCCCGGCGAGGGTAGATGAAGACGTTTTTTTTTTCGCGATGCCGTCCCTGGCTATCGGGCTTGAGGTGTCATCAGGGGTTGCGCATTGCCTCGGCTCCCGGGACAGAGCTTAATCGAGGTAGGCTCGCCGATTAGACATCCTGAAAGTGTCTCAGGTGCGTCGACATCGTCAGTTTCTTAGAGGTGAATTTAATGCCAAAGACAATAGCGGTGAGCATCGTAAGTGGGCGCCTCTTTGCATTTGCTGAGACTTATAAAGAATGATAACAAGAACCCATGACAGGGGTTAGTAATATACGAGTATTCAGGGCAGGTCGAAAGACGCGGTGTGGCGTCTGTTCTGGACCTGTCAGCGTCGGCGGGATCTTCTTAGAGAGCACTCGAATCATTGATAGATGCGTCGCTGTAGAGCCATCCAAAGGCAGTTTTCGATGCGCATACTAATGCCATCCGGTTGGGATGTCAGGGAATCCGATACCCAGCGCAGAGAGTTCCGTATAAGCCCGCCGACGGTCACTTGGCACCATCACCCCGCGCAAGGCGAATTAACCTGTCGTCGTTGAGGTTCGTGGCATTCTTTTGGCATTCTTTGGGGGCGGAATTCCGTGCGACGCTTGCGGGGCACCAGCCCAGTTTGTGGGGTGTGGCATTGGCGATATATTACCCTCAGACTCTGCGATCTTTGGAACCGGCGGTGCCTTTGAAGAACTGACTCGTAATCAACCTCGACGTCGATCCGCTCCAAACCCCAATGTCCATTGTCTTCCGTGTCCAGCTAAGCAGCCCAACCTCCGTCTGCAGTCCAATTCGAATGCAAAATGAGTGTTCCGGGAGGCCGTCGGAATGAATGTTTCTCTTCAGACATGAGTGAGTCGCACCTCATCGTTTGGTAAACGGAACGTGGCATTTGGTCCTCAAAGCCAAAATCAACGAACCTAGTTAGGATGCGTGTCTAAGGTCGTCAGCATACATCAAGCAACCAAAAAAAATAACATGCAACACCGGGCATTCGCCGGTCGTCTCCGACCCGACTACTACTCCGGCCCTCACTGGTTTATCGATGGGAGAGCGGACGGGATCCCGAGTTCTCCAGTGGGTGTGGTCGCATGTGATGGTGGGGGACGTGAAAGATGCTGATATTGCTTCCACCGTCCGTGGTGTTCTGGAAACTGACGGTTAGCCCGCCGCGCCCGAGTCCCCTTCGCCGAGGCATGCAGCTGGGGAGCCGTGCCGCCATGCCAAGAGTCTTGCCGTGATCGTGCGTCAATCAGGCTGTAGGATCGATCTTGAAGGTCTTCCACCCGGTTACGATATCTGTCACATTGGGAAGCGGAGCACACTTAAGTCCATGGAGGCTTCGAACGGTGCCTGTTGGTTCCTTCTGCGAGCTTCAGCCTGGATGTGCTCACGACGACGAGCTTAGATAGCAGCACCAACGTCACTTTATTCGCTGTCGATCAAACAAATGCCACGAATGGCGACCCCAAGACTCGGCCGCCGGAATTGATCTTGATGCCTTCTTTCCTCAGGAGCATCCTCTTCTCGTCCAGAGTGATGCCCTCCCCGTTCCTCGGCCACTTGCCCTTGAAGCCCCCGAGTGCTCCGCCCGTGGCGACAACCCTGTGACATGGAACTTGAGGCGCGAATGGATTCCGCCGCAGAGCGTTGCCGACTGCTCGTGGTGATGATTTGAGATGCTTTGCAAGGATGGCGTATGTCGTGACATGGCCCTTGGGCACTTGGCAGAGGGCGGTCCATACTCTCTTCTCGAATTGCGTACGATTGGAGCGCGCGATGCGATCGAGTTGCGGTTTCATATCGTCTGCTTCAGGAACGGCACAGGAAATGGTATCACGCGTCGCAGGTGTCGCTTTTGCGATTGAAGCTTGAGCCATGGTGACGTAGGTCCAGGATACGGGCGGCTGGCTGTATGGGTTGGGGTTGTACGAAGGGAGAGATGAATGCAGACGACAATGGTAATAGGAGGGAAATAAACGGAGAGAGAGAAAAAAAATAGAAGAAGCAGGATCAGATCGCTTGGTTTTCGCTCACTTTTTGAGTCAATAAGGAAGAAAGTCCGGCTTCTGTCAAGACAAGGGCGCGTCGCAACCGCGGAGGTCAAAGTGGGGCCCAACGCGACATCATGGCGTTGTCACGTGCGAAACGTGACTGGGAGCAATCAGCTGGCTGCTGTCGTACGCCCTGGGCTTCTACGAATGGCAGGTACAGCAGCTGGCCAGCACTGCAATTAGGGGAGCGCAAGGCTTTGTACGTGTTTATTTTCAACGGGTATCCTCGTTCCCTAATCTCAATCCGTGATGCGGTAGTTTTCCGATAACGCCAAAGCCCGAGTCGAAGAGAATGTACAGAGTGCAGCGTCCTGAAGCTTCCAAACGTAAAGGCGGCGGTCCTCGACCGACCGAGCTGAGCTTCTGCGTCGCGAGCGAGCCGGTTCCAAGACCCCAGACTTCCAAATTTCCCAGATTTCTTAATCGCCGGTGTCAACCTCCAAGTCGAGCTGCACGCCGTTGCTGACTCCGTAGTCCTCCAACGTCAGGTGATCCTTGAAGGGGCGCTCGCCCTGGCGCTTGAGCAGGATCTCGTGGGGTTCACGACCGACTCTCGCGGCCACCAGAATCTTGAACATCTTGACGGGGTCTGAAGCGAGGCATGGGATCGCAGCCTTGGTGCCCAGACGATCGTTGACGTGGACGATGATCATCTCCTCGCCGCCGGCAGCGGGCGCGGGCGCGGGCTTCTCCTTCTTGCTGGGCTTCGGGGCGTCCCTGGGGCTCGAGGCGCCAGACCTGCCGTCTCTCGGGCCGGAGTCGCGGGGACGGTATCTGTCGTTGGCGCGGCTGCGATCGCCGTCGCCGTCGCCGTAGCGGTCTCTTTCTCTGTCTCGACGGGGGGAGCGCGAGCGGTTGCGGTAGCCGCGCTCGAGGCCTCGTCTCTCGTCGCGATCGTCGCGGTCGTCTCGGCGGCTCTTGTCCTTCCATCTGAAACCTCCTTGCTTTCTGGGTCGATCACCTCCTCTGTCACGATCGCGGTCGCGGTCGCGATCCCGCCGCGGGGAGCGGGACCTTGAGCGCTCTTTGTCTGCCATGGCGGGTTGCGTGGATGTTGATGAAGTGGGAGGGAAGGATACGTAGCTACGACAACGATGAGGTCGATTGAGACTTCTCCAGAATTGCCCCACTAAAAGTGCACGGGCCATCTCATCCATCAGCACCATCTGTCGCGCAGCTCATCTAAATTTATCTGTACAGGCATTGAAATGCAGAGAAATCATCCGCTATCGATCACCTCGCCGCCATCTGCATTGCCTATCTCGACCATCCCTTCAATCTGGGCTCTCTAGGCCCAACAAGCACCGAGGTGGTATGTCTCTGGGCCCAAGTTCTGGTTCCAGCGTCTAGTATGACCACCCATCTGCTCCTGCAGCATGTGTACCTGAAAGCCGACGAGTGTCCACGTTCGGGACGGCGATGTAGGTTCCGGCCACATCATGCGCTCCTCGCGGGGAAGCATTTCGAAAGGTATCGCTGGTGAGCCTGAACGGGCTGTTTCAGTAGCAGTCAACAAACTGTGCAGTGCGTGTCGGTTGCAAAGCTTCCTCTCACCATCTCTATTGCGTTCTGTGCACGTGCGATGCCGACACTTCCAAAGATTGAAGATGGTTGGAGGAAGTCCCACAATGAGCGCCACAATGGCAATGATGGCCTCGAGAGTGACTTCCATTGCGAAATTGATCGGGTTCTTCGATGGCCCTTGTCTTCGTCCTCAGTTCGGCCGATGCGTGCCTAATCCGATTTCTTGACAGGGTAGGTAATTTGAGCAGAAAGATCGTGAAGTGGAATGTCATGATTCCTTTGCTAAGAAGTCTCTGGAGGTCACGAACTGGACTTTTTACATGAATTTCGAGATGAGAGAGGCTATGGCTGTGCCATGACCCTGACTTTCAGACTTGGGAGTCGACGAATAGGACGAGCGCTGCGGCTCTCCAAGGGGCGTCCTCGGGGTGTCTTTGCAAAGACGCCTCCTGGATGTGATGCAAATGTGGATTCCTACGGGGGAAGAGTGTTTTCAGACTGCGGCTTGAGCGAGTTCCAGGACGACGCCATTTCAGACTGTGGTTGGAGCCAATGGCGTCGAACAGTGGCGCTCGACTGCCGACGACGCGTTGAAACTGCAGCATTCCATAATTTCATGATGCCCTGAATCGTAAGTCAGCCTGGTCAGGACTGCTTTTCAGATACTGGTCCTGGCGAATCATCCTTTGGTTCGATGACCCATCAGCCCGAGGCGACGTGCATAGGAGCTGCATAACCCGGTGACAACAGGCACCCAACAAGGGATTCAGATATCGGCTCCAGCCAATCAACTGAGCAACGTCCACAGCCTCACTTGGAGTTTTGAGATACTGGTTCGGACCAATTGCAAGGGGCCAAGATCGACCCCCCAGCCCAAGACCGACGCCTTACATTATGTGCCAGGCTCCCGCTGTCTTCAGTCCTGCCGTTGGTCTTCGTGTTCTTTCTGTCCCTCTTCCCACTCCTCTTGTGCCTTCGTTCATCGCCTAACCGGCTCTCTACTTCGCATGTATATCTTACCGTCTCTGCACTCCCCCCCTGCCGTCTTGAATCTTGAATGATTGCATCTGCTCTGCTGTTCCCGCTGAGTCGGAACCCAATCTTTCTCCCACGCCAAATCGTCTTCATCGAGATTCCAGTCATATCTGCCAGGTGCTCTCAGCATGCCGCGATACTCAGATGAGCAATGGCTCCAACGCAGGTCTGCGATCAGGCAGATGTTCATTCAGGAGGACAAGTCACTGCTTGAAATTAAGCGGCGTCTGGAAGAAGACAGCTTTCCGGTGACGTAGGTCAATTCCCGCTCAATTTGGTAGCGAATGCTAACTGGCGAGGGATAGCAAAGCACAGCTCAAGTACAAGTTGAAGATTTGGAAGTTCCGGAAGAAAGCGCCCAAGAAGAGCGGGGAAGCTTTTTGGCAGTATGTTGGTCATCGTGTGACCAAGCGGAAGCAAAACGGGAAAGATAGCGATGTCATTCTCAACAGACAACTGCTCGATTGCTCCAAGGTGGCCAAGGAGACCAATCGGCACCAGTCAACTACCATCGCCAGGTTCCATCCATGTGAGTAAGACACATGCTCTTAATTCTGCCGGCATGTTCATCCAATTGACCCAAATGAAAGCTGCGACCAGTCCAAGAACTCCAGAGGGCCTGGATATCTCCATCTGTACCCCTGCTGCGATTCCAATGCAATTCTTATGGCCGGAGACTCTTCCATGGCTTCAGTTCCAACCCAAGTTTCAGCATGGTGAGTTTTAGCTTACGAGAAAGCCCTGTGACGTCGGCTAACCTCTAAAAGTCCTCTCAGTTGCCAGGATGATACCATCCGACGATCTCGCTAGCACCATATCGAAACCAGACTTTCATCGGAAGCATTTGGATCTGATGGTGCCATTTTGCCATGACACCACCTCATGCGGCGCCTCCGAGCTTGCCGCTCGGATAGGATCAATTATCCCGGAGACCTATGAGAACGAAAACATCAACCGAGCAATGATGGTACTACGAGGGCCGGACATAAGCATGATGCCCGAGTATATCAAGATGGTCTTATTCAACCTGTCGAATAACTATGGCAACCTTGAGCTTGAACTTTCTCCCGCGAACTGGATTTCGCTGGTCCAACTGCTCGAAAGCTCTGGCATTTTGCAAAGACCGATCGAGGTCAGCCCAAACGTAGATACCACGATCATGGCAGTTGTGGAACGACTTTTCAGAAATGCTTTCTCGTTTCTTCTAAAAGAAATGCGCAGCTCATTCGTCGATTCCACAGAAGAACAGGTTGTAGAAGAAAAGAGCCTTAGGTTGATCACCTGGGTCTTGTCCTCCGGCCATGATCCAGATGCACCTCTTGTTGTCTATGGGGAGCAATGGACACCGCTTCAACTGGCTGCGCGTGAAGGGCAAATACCAGCCATTGTCCAATTGTTGGATGCAAAAGCCAATCCAAATCTAACTAACCTACAGCCTCACGGTCCCTCCACTGGCGATGATAGTTCAGAACTTATTGCATGTTGATGAGGAATGCCGTCGAGAACAAAAAGCAAATAATGCTAGTGGTGCAATTCATGTTGGAACCCCTAGCCATGAAGTTTCCCACATGGAAATATTAGGCTTCATGGTGGGAAAAGGAGCCAGCATATTCCACGTTTATCGAGCGTCACTTGACTATAACTGTGGAGGAGCATGGTAGACCGAGGTCACGTGACCGCGGTCTGAGGCCCGTGCTCTCCTAGCTCCAGGACATCTCGATCCCTAGGCGGATGAGCCGCCTAGGGATCCCTCTCCTTCACATAACACACATCACCACAATCAACCACACATAGGCCACTTGTGCCTCAACAATAACTCATGGTTTACCAGGACACGAAGTATCCTTGGGTGTGCTGCCAATCTTGAGGTTAAATCAAGGGCCGTTGAAAATTGCTCATACCTGTTAGGAAGATTCACACTGTCAAACCCTTCAACTCCTTTGGCCGACCTAGTCTATGCGGATGTTTCGCTATTCGCCGCCAAAATGGGCCACAACAAGCCTCTCAGCCAACTACACAGTCTGGGCGTCGACATAACCAAGCCTGGGGATCTCGGGTTCTCTGCGTTACATGTTGCTGCGAGGTACGGTCACTTGGAAACTTGCAGGCTTCTTCTTCAACACAAAACTCCGGTAGACGGCCATCCGTGGAACTGGAGCGTCCCATCACCTCTTGTCTTTGCATCTCATGCAGGCGACTTGGATATTGTCAAATTGCTCCGTCAATGTGGCGCGGATGTCAACTTTGAATTCGACGCACATATTGATAGCTTCGATTTTGGGATGGCTTTCCCGAGGGCATGGAAGCTGACTCCAGAACATCTGAGAACTCCTCTCAGCATCTTCCTAGACACATGTTCCGGTGGGACCTCAGACGGAAAATCAGTGCGTCTCTTCCAGTATTTGGCCGACAATGGGGCAGTGATACCTGCATCGGCTGTATTCCAAACAGCCGGAAGTTTGAACACCCTGGAGTTGATGCAGATGTCTCTGCAGGCAGGCGCGGACCCAAACTGGGCACCCTCTTCAGGGTCGAGTGCGCTTCAAAAAGTATTGGCACTGGAGTTTGGACAAAGAATGGAGTCTGTGGAGAAAATACCGCAGCTCCTGAAAGCTGCAACCGCCTTGTTGGATGCTGGCTTCGAAGTCGCTGATAGCGATGTCAAAGCGGCCATCCTGTTCGGGGACCATGACCTGACCGAGAGAGTTCTCCACATATACCATCCTGGCGGCCACCAATGCGACCCGTTCAAGTCCGCGCTTCTTGACGCCCTAATTGAGGACGCCGAAATGAAGGAAATCATGGAAGATTTCAAAGATCACAAAGTGGTAGAAATCTTGGCGCTGAGTCCCAATCTTTATGATGCTCAACTCCTCTGCGCCAGCATTTACCGTGCACTTTTTGGCGATGGAGACCACGCTATACAGCAACTCTTGCGTAACCGACGAGAATCGACATCTTGCCTGCCATTAGAAGGCACGGCCGTTAGCATAGCGGCATTAGGCGAGATGATAGACGTCTTGGATTTACTGTTTGCCGAATTCAAGACACCAGTCCTGGCCTCCTTCCTACATTTTGAGGGGGAAGACATGACTTATGCAAGTCCGTGGAACGAGAAAATGGGAGACATTCGTACTGAACGGTATGATGGCTTCCTCAACCAAATATATGGCGAGACACAAGGGGCCCTCCAGGCTTCACCTCTTGTCATGGCTCTTGCGTCAGAGAGTTCTCTGAAACACTTATTGATGCACGAATACCGACCAGACAAACTGACGATCTCCATGGCCTCTACAATGGACGATACGGGCGTCTTACAGACATTGCTTCACTTCGATAGGCTCTCCATCGACATCCCAGATATTCAAGGTCCCTTATCTGCAGCCACTGCCTGCGAAAATGTTGAAGCTGTGCAGATTCTCCTGGAGCATGGCGAAGATGTCAACGAAGACAACTCTGAGGTTTGTATGGGACGGACTCCCTTGCAGGCAGCTGTTGAGACTGGGAACTTGGTTTTGATCGACCTTTTTCTCAAGAAACGTGCTGACATCAATGCGCCTGCTGTTCCGAAACGTGGCGCAACTGCTCTGCAGCTTGCAGTCATAACAGGGCGGCTGGGAATTGCGAGGACTTTGGTTGACCTAGGAGCGGATATCAACGCTCCTGGTGCCGATCACTACGGCCGAACTACGCTAGAGGGTGTCGCAGAGCATGGCAGACTCGACACGGTCCAATATCTTCTCAGCGAGGGGGCTTCAACCACAGGCAGATGGCGGTTGCAATATCTGCGCGCCATCAGATACGCCGAACTGAACGGGTTCATGGTAGTAGCGAATCTACTGAGAAGCCATCGAGAGTGGACGGAGTATGACGTGTACATCTGGGCTGACTTGGAGGAGCTAGGAGTAAGAGACTGCGAGTATTATGAGGATACCAATTCAGAGGAATAGATCGACTCGGAGGAAGAAATGGACGCTCAAGAGGACGCAGAAGAGGTTGCGGTAGCTGAGGACTTGGACTCCAGCAGAACGTACGACAACGCCGGAAACTCCCAGGTGCCGACCAACACGGCATTGTCGACGGCTCATCTAGAAGATTTGGAGATTATGACGAGGAATCCTTGGGAGTTTTGGTCCGGGACAGGATGACGAGACTTCAGCGGCATGAAGTCGCGAGGAGACGGTAGCTGGCGTTTGGTGGGACTAGTGGGAGACGCAATCATTGTCATGTGTTCGATTTCGATTCCTTTTGGTACTTGCAAGGCAAATTGGTTCTCGATGCCAAATGGAACCGCGATGAATGGTGAATGCTTTCCGGGGCAAGGGGCACTTTGACGGGTGCTGGCCATCGACAGTCTGGAAAGGGCAAAAAAATCAAAAGAACTATAGCACGACTTGGTATCGATCCAAGGACCTCTGGGTTATGAGCCCAGCGCTCTACCCCTGAGCTACCGTGCTTGTACTGCTTGTTGAAAGATTCAACCGTTTGCCAATTCATCAAGGTAGTAGAGTGGGGATCGGGTCATCTGCGAGGCCAATTTTTTCATCTCAAGCCTCAGGTTGGCTCCGCTGTGGAAACTCTCCAAAAGCCAAGCGTTGAGGTTGGCGACGAGGGCGACGATGGGGCGGAGGGAGGGTCTTGTGAGATTCCACGTGCCGTGGGTGTTCTCCGCTACCTACACCGAGATCTGGGGTGTCGCCTGCAGACTATCTTCCGGCCAAAGCAGAATCCAAGAAGGGCCAGTAAAAGTGAACCTGAAAGTGATATGTATATATTACAGCACGCTTAATCATCAAAGCCCTCAAACTCGTCGTCCTTCCCGTCGCCCTTGCCGCCCGCCGCCTTGGCCTGGTTCTTCCTCCTGACCTCGGCGATCAGCTCGTTCAGCTCCATGGCCTTGATCTTCTCCTCCTCCGTCATGGTCGACATCCTCTCGGCCTCCTTCTTGCGGCGCCTCTTCTCGCGGCGCTCCGTCCGCAGGTCGTCCCTCTCGTTCTGCTTGCTCCACGCCTCGCTGCTCTTGCGCTTCTTCTTGGCCTCGCTCGCGGCCGCCGCCTTCTCGCCGTTGCGCTCCGCCTCCGCCGCCGCGAGCCGCGCCGCCACGCGCGCCTTGTCCTTGTACGCGAAGTTGTCCCAGTCGAAGCCCTCGTTGCCGAGCCACTTGTCGCCGTCCCAGTTCTTGGTCTCGGGCATGCGCGGGAGGCGCAGCAGGCCCCAGGCCCGGCCGAGGTCGGCCCAGTCAAGGTCCTTGACGCGGAAGATGGAGGTCGTCTGGTGGGCGCCGTAGCTGCGTACCCAGCTGACGAAGGCCTTTTGGGCCTTGTCGCTGAACGCGCGGTCGCTGCGGAGGATGGCGCGGAACTTTTCCGAGGCCTCGTTGGCCTCCTCTTCGGTAACAGTGACCTCGGGCTTCGTGAGGGGGTAGATTGGGGTCTTGCGGACCTCGAGGAAGGGGATGTAGTCCTCCTCGTGGCCGGGCTGGAGGAAGACGAGCGCGAGGCCCTTGCGACCTGCTCTGCCAGCACGCCCGCTCCTGTGAATGAAGACCTTGGGATCTGAGGGAGGGTCCACCTGGCAGACAAAGTCGACCTGGGGGATATCGAGACCTCTTGCTGCAATGTCCGTGCAGAGGAGGATGGAGGGCGATACGGAGTTGACGAACTTGGCGAAACTCTTCTCTCTCGCCTTGGGAGGGAGCTTTCCGTGCAGCGGCACGAGCGTGAAGCCGCTGGGAAGGATGGAGGGCAGGACGTGTTGGAAGTAGTCGACAGCGGCGCAAGAAGACAGGAAGACGATGCTTCGCTGCGGGCGAGGGCTAAGGTTCTCCAGCACCTTGCACATGGCAGGGAGCTTCTGGCTGGCTGGCGTGATGAGGTAGGACATTTGCAGACTGATGGGCGTTTTCCGGTCCTCGATGATGCCGCCGTCCTTCAGACTCTTGACCCTAACCGCGATCTTGACGGGATTCCTCAGGCCCACGGTGATAATCTGGGACACAGCCTCCGACACCGAGGCGCTGAAAAGGCCTGTTCTCCTCTGCTTCGGCAGGTAGGATAGAATCCTCTGAATGTCCTGCTTGAAACCCATATCCAACAGACGGTCTGCCTCGTCGAGGATCATCAGCTCGAAGGTCGATTGCGTGCAGCGAACGTGGGGGGAGGCAAGGAGCTCGACGAGTCGGCCGGGCGTGGACACGAGAACGTTCGGGGAGTGCCGGACGAAGAAGCTGAGGTCCTGCTGCACGGTCGTCGCTCCGCCGACGAGGAGTTGGGGGACGATGACCGGTTCCTTCGTGTCCGGGCGCTTCTCGTCGCCTTTCAGGGCGGGAAGGATCTCTGCGGATGGCGGGTGGAATTGAGCGAGGCTCCGGAGGACGGAATGAATCTGGATCGCAAGCTCGCGGGTGGGGGATACGACAATCGCAAAGACGTGGCCGCGCTTCGTGGGTTCCGAGAGGCGCATGAGCTTCTGGACGAGGGGGAGGAGGAAGGCGAGGGTTTTGCCGCTACCGGTGACAGCCTACGGAGCGTTGTCAGTCATTGCTCGAGTCGTCCTGGACCAAGTAGCCCTACCTCTACCACGACGTCCTTGTTGCCGAGGAATTGCGGGAGACATGCTGCCTGGACGGGCGTCATGCGCTGGAAGCCCTGGCTGGAGACGAAATCGAGGATCCAGCTGCACGGAGGTTAGCATGAGGGAGTCGCATAGGCTGCAGGCGAACGTACTCGGCCAGAGGCGGGGTGAGGCCTCGCCAGGACCTGGGATCCTTCTTCTTCTCGTCGGGTGCCATTGTGTAGAGTCGTCCAGTTGTGTTGAAGCGACTACAGAACGATCGCGCCTCAAAACACCATCAGCTCGCGGTAGACTTGGACGCTCCGGACTGCCAGAGGGGCTAGGTGATTTCAGAACTTTTTTTCTGTTATCGATAAGATGACCGATAAGATAGACGGTCTTAATCTTATCGCTTATCGACATGGTGCTCACGTGGGCCAGCCACTCCTCGGCCCCGCGACTTTGAGTGGCAGGTTTTCCTCGATCTTGGCGCGCCATGTCTTGTCTGACCGCCCACGGACAAAGCTAGTGATATCATCCCGTCTCTCTCCAACCGTCCCGAGCGACTCTGGGCCACAGGTTTGCAGCACAAGCGCCAGGTGTCATTGGACGTGACATGCCACGAACTTTCAGCCACGGTGTTTTAGTCCAAGCAGCACCCGCACTTGGCGGTAAGTCCAAAAAACAAGAAGGGAGAAGAAGGATGGGTTTCGCCCGTATCCCGTACTTTTGGAGTGGAGAGACGGCGAAAGAGCGCTATCCGCCTGCGAAATCCGCCCGAGAAGAACACGGTGGAAGCGGCGGGAGGCCCGGAGATGGCTCTCACATGCTTGCAGATGCAGCCTGGAGCCTGGGGGGGCCATAGGCCCGGGGCTGTTCTAAATTGAACCGGATTACATCAGGTCCAGGACCCCTGCCCGCCTGAGGTGGGCGATGCTGGACTCGATGCCACAGTGGCACTAGAAGGGGTCGCTCGCGTGCACCGCGGGCTGGAAGAGAGGTCATTCGGTCTTCGGCTCACTGTGTGGAGTGATATTGGAACTGTCTGGTGGATGGTGGTGGGTTATCCTTGCGCTTGATGGAATCGACTGCAAATAAGCTAGGCATAAGACAGAAGACTTTAAATTCATTACCCACAACAGTGAAGAAAAAAAAATGAGATGAGATGATTTGAGCTTGGCAACTAAATCTTTAGCTTACGGCAGTTCATCAGAAAGTAGTCAGCCGTAAATGAACGAGGCAATCATGCTTCTCAGGTACCATGGTCCATAGGTAAGTAGGTAGGTAGGTACGGGCTAAGGTTATCGAGGTCGGCGTCGGACGGACAGTGTCACCGCTTCTCCCACACAGTCTGGGCCTCCCTGGGCCCTCCCATGGTACCGGGTACCTTGGAGGTCCTAACCTTGCCTTGTCTTGGCCAGCGAAAAATCCTCTTTCGCTGGACTCGCAGCACATCAAGACACCGACGATCCGGCACCCCGACCCAAACGCTTCGCTTCGTCTTAAACACATGTCACGCCGTCTGCTGACCGACCGCATGTCTGCGTGGTCTTCTACTCCCCCGTCCCAGCCTGGCTCGACATGCGGCGGAGCTCTTCTCTGCTGCATCCACAAACATCAACCTGGATCCGATAACCCAGCCAGCATCCCTCCTCGAACCCCAGGTCCAGCATAGTACGGATAGCTGTTCGCGTTTCGACCTCTTCCGCACCCACGCCCGCGCCAACTCCCACGCCTCTGACGCCTCCGCCGCCTTGTCCCCCCACGCCCTCGACAGTCTGCCAGACGCACGTCTTTCGAGAAGAGACAGGCATATCCACTCCTCATCTTGGCCTCTGCGTCTCTTTCTTCCCCTCCAACGAATCTTGACGGGTGCAGTCTCTTGCCCTGCTCTCCCGCCCTTCCCCTACAAGAACTACAGCAACATGTCCGTCCGCGCCGTGCCCTCGACGCCCCGCGTCATCTCCCCGAGCCCGACACCCTCCGAGATCGATGCATCGTCGCAAGATAACTACTTTGGCCCCGTGACGAGGTCTACTACGAGGAAACGTCTCGCCACCCCGCAGCCCGTGGAAGAGCGTACCGAGGAGGATGACTACGAGCCGACGACCATGCGCAGATCGCGCACACGAAGCCGGTCCCCCATCGAGTCTCGTCGAATCACCCCGATGACCACCGTCAAGTCGCAGACGAAAGGAAACAAGTCGCCCGTCATCCCGAGCGAACCGATTACAAATGGCGTCGCCCTCAACGGCGAGGTGAACGGCATCGTCAACGGCAACGGCAACGGCAAGACACCATCGGCTAACGGCCACCTTGCCCCTCCGTCCGCCGCACCCACAGGTTGGAGCTGGAGAGATTTCAGCCGGAGCCCCAGCCCGCTCGGCTTGATACCCATTCACAGGAAGTGGCGGACGTTCGTACACAAGCACGAGGTGCCGAGGAAGGTCCTCCACGTGTCCATCGGCTTCTTCACCCTCTACCTCTACGTGACAGGCATCCAGACCAGCTCCGTCGCGCCGTGGCTGATGGCTGCGCTGATGCCCATCGCGACGGCCGACTTCCTGCGTCATCACTACGCCTCTTTCAACCGCTTCTACGTCTCGGTGCTCGGCGCTCTGATGCGAGAGAGCGAATACGCGGGATGGAACGGTGTCATCTTCTACCTGCTCGGGGCTTGGTTCGTGCTGCGTTTCTTTCCCAAGGACGTCGGCGTCATGGGCGTCCTGCTTCTCAGCTGGTGCGATACCGCCGCCAGCACCTTTGGTCGTCTCTACGGCGCCTACACGCCGCGCATCCGCCGTGGCAAGTCGCTCGCCGGATCGACGGCCGCCTTCCTCACCGGCATCGCATCCTCCTACTTCTTTTGGGGATGGCTCGCCCCGCGGACGGGACCCTTTCCCGGCGACGAGAACTACCCCTTCATGTTCACGGGAGCTCTCCACCTACCCCGCGCCATCGCAAGCGCCGTGGGGCTCTCGGATGCTCAGGCCACCATCACCGGACCGCTAGCGCTCGGGGTCATGGGTCTGTGGTCTGGCTTTGCGGCGGCCGCCAGCGAGGTGGTTGACATCTTCGGCTGGGACGACAACCTGACGATCCCGGTGCTCAGCGGATTCGGTATTTGGGGATTTCTCAAAATCTTTGGCTAGAAGGGGTCGGGGAAATAGACGGACTGGAAACCGGGGGGGACAAAAAGAAATGGCGCGCTAGCTCACCGATCGCTAGCCCAGCGGCTTACACGCCGACCAGCGACGGGCGACGAAGAGCAGCCAGCAGCACCCCGCCAGCCTCTTGGGGGGGATGAAGAGGCTGGAGGGGCAGGTGGAAGCGGAGGAGGCGCCGCCCTCTCCGCCTCGTGCGCACCCTGCTGGAATGGCGGCGTTATACATGCATGATTCATCGGCGTTTTTACCGTGCCCACGGGAACGAGCGGGAACAAGGTGAAGGGGAAACGGCATGGCGGGGTATGGGCATGTTCGAGGACGGACCCGGGGGAGCGGGGGATGAGGCAATATACCTAACATCACCATACGACAGGTATTCAGTTTGTACTTTTTTTGCGAATCGGACGCGATACAGGAACGGAAATGTATGGGATCAAGGACCGAAAGACACACTTACCACACACACAACAAACACAACAAACACAAACGCGGACGGCCGGACGACCGAGACGTCCAGCCCATAGGGTATATAATGTTAGCTGCTATTACAGGATAACGAAACACTGGAGCTTTTCTCTCTTCTCTCTCGTAGTTTCTGCGTCGGGGTCTGCCCCTCGCCTTTCCCCCTCACTCCATCTGACATGCATTTTCTGGCGCGATGCCACCGATGCAAGGACAAGGCTCCTTCTGTTGCCTCTCTTTCTCGTGTGGAGGAATGTCGACTCGTCGGATCAGGGACCATCGACGCGGACGGGGATTTTCTTGGTCATTGAAGAGACACGGACAAGGAGATCGACCTCCTCGCCTCCCCCCCACCGCCCCTCTCGGTACGACCGTGAGCAGGTTGACGTTGTGCGTTCGCGTGTTTTGTGTGGATGGGAGGAGGAGGACGGCGGTCGGTGTCTGGAGCCAGTTGCAGCAAGAGTGCAGATTGGTGTGGGATGTGATGTCCGTCGGAATCGCACCGTCGGATAATAAAAATAAGAGTTGTCTTGTCTTGCCTTCCCGCCTGTCTGCCTGGTGTTCGCCGTCACACTGCAGCCCCGAGAACAAGAACACACGGGGCTGATGGCTGAGCGGGAGAACAGGATTTGGAAGAGCTGGACCCGAACGGACATGATATTCTGGACACGGCGAGCTGCTTAAGTTGCGCAGCTACTGTCGTGACAGACCGAGCTTGATGTTGGGCTACGTTGCTTTCACGCCTATTCCTGCTTATCTTGGCACCGTTCGCTTTCTACCTCTTCGAAGGCGGCGGAAGATTTCTAGAGTGCTCTGTATGGTGCCCTTCCCGAGGGATTCGGAGGCAACACGGCATACGGAAGCATGTTCCAACTCTTTCTTTAAAATATTTACGAAGTGGGACACGCAGGAGGCAGGATTTTGGTTTGATGGGCGACACGATGCACGACGTTGGTGTTGTGCTGCGCGGACGGGCTGGATACGTCGGTCTAGCTTTACATTACACGACGGTCGATCCGTGCAGGACTAGCAGAAAAGTGGCATTCCTTAGGTAAGGCATGCTGGAGGTAGGATGGAATGGGAGAAGCCGATGTGGTGAGAGATGGGTGATGCGGAGGGGCATGCGAGTGTTTGAGGGGCGAAAAGAATAGGCGAAGGGGTGGTGGTGTTGGTTGGCTTGCATCACTTCGCTTCACGCAGTTTTTGAGAAATCGCGGGTTTGGTGGTGGTGTGGTGGTGTTTTCCGTCCAGTGAGGTGGTGCCCCATCACCCGCCCCCAAGCACCCCAAGCCGGCCGCCCTGTCCTGCAACTGCGGTGGTTCTCGGGCTTGCATCTGCTGCTGCTGCTTGCATCTGCATCTTGCTGCGGTTCATGTCATGGCATGTTGCATGCGGTGCTGTCCCACCCCTCCTCCTCTCTTACCACCTTTGAATTTTTACGCATGTTGTGACCAGAGAATTAGACTCCTACCTGTCTCGGACATATTTCCCGTGATATCTCGGAACGCGTGGGAGAGAGACAGCCAAGCAGGAATGATGAAGGAATTCGGTGAGGAGAGAGAGAGTACATAGTAATACTCTAGCAAACAAGGTTTTGTCGAGCACGTTTTCCGTGGCACAGACCGTTTTCGTTTCACCCGTCACCGCCCCTCAACCCTGCCCTTTTTTTTTTCTCACGTCTCACCGTCTCACTTGACGCTCACACGGCTTGCCGTAGCGTGGTCTTTGGGCATTCTTTCTCCTTGGGGAAACTCTCTCTGCTTGCCATGGTAGCGAGAACGCGTCCGGGCGGGAATTCCGAGTCGGCGATGGCGATGGCATGGTGGTGCCAATGGGTGGTGCCAATGGGTTGTGTTTCCGACGTTCTGTACGTAAGGAGAGTGAATGAGTTGGTGGATGAGTGAGAGAGTGAGGGCGTGGATGCATTACAGAAGCCTCGCTACGAAAGCATTGGTCGTTGATCGCCAAACCACTCGCTCTCGCTCATGCAAACTCCACGCCCCGTCATCCAGAGGCGGACAAAGAGAGATAGAGACGTCGACCTATGAGTCGATGCCTCATCCTGGACCACTGAGCCCTGACATCTCTCCACCTCTCCCCCAATCCAAACCTCAGCCAGCCAGTCCCCCCGATTGGCGCCGTGACTGTGAAAACTCCATTGCCCTACTGCAACACTAGCCGGCTAGTCGAGTTCGAGAATGGCCGTCGACGATTTTCTCTTTTGTGACTATCTTGGTTGGGAATGCCGGCCAAGGTCCTGTCGACGCGCACTTCGCATGGAGGGCAAGTCATGCCCCTCCCCATCCCTTTCCTCACTACCTATCCCGCGTCTTCCTCCGGCCCCCATCTCTTCTTCCCCATTTCGTCCCAAAGCCCGATCTTTTGTTCTTTGGTCGGTCAGTCGGTGGTGGTCCAAGTTTCAAGGTACCACTAGACAGGATGTTCCCCCTCCTCCCGGCTCCGGGTCGAGCTCCCGGAGGCGCACGCCTTGCGCAGAGTTTCTGGACGACGAGCTTTGATATTTTCGGCCCTTTCGTCTTTTTGTTTTTTTCCCTCTGCAGAGTTCAGACGTCAGATGGACCACAAGGATGGCCCCGGCTGAATCCTCATGCAGCCTGCTCCCCCCTCCCACGACACGCTCCTCGGTCTCTAGAGAACGACGTTCGTCATCTGGGAGGAAGGCAGAGGCAGCATGGCATGACATGCGAACCACCGGCCACAAGTCGATTGGAAAACGTACGGGCTACCTAGGCGGGCTCGCGGCCGTTGTCTGTCACGGCCGCAGCCCTTGCCCGAGACATGCGTGCTTGCTCCTGGGCTGGCCGGCATAATACCGTACATACATGGACGTACTTTCTTCAAGTGACGATCCCACGCACGCAAACGCGCGGAGAGGCTCATGATAGTACCTGCCTAGTCTTTCCACCCGACAGGTATCCATCCCCAAGTACCGGCCAGGAAAAAAAAAAGCTGGTATGCCTCGTTGGATGCCTTGTCAATGCTCGCCATAGTTGCATCTCAGGTTCCACCCCGGACCCAGCTTCGCACACTAACTTACACATGCGTAAATACATGTACATGCCTCCTCATACACATACATGGCAACGTCGATGGATGGATGGATGGGGGTGTGACGTGAGGCCAATGCGCCGCTAGATCAGATCGGAAAAGAAAAATGCCATTGATTGCCTCGTACGCAGCAAGTGGCTTGCGGTACACAGGTCGACAAGACGGAGCGAGAGAGGGGCGATGATGATGATGATGCTGCTCCCGATGATGATAGGTGCCGTTTTCCATTGGGCTTTTTTTGGGTACCTCTGCGTCAACTTTGGGCTGCCTCTCTCTCGTCTCGTTGCTTGGGTTAGGTTCTTTTTCTTACTCATCCATTATGTCCCGGGCCGCCGTCGACGGTCAACCGCCAACGGCTGACGATGACGGGCAGCAACGACCTGGGAGGACTTACACCGCCGCACCTTGGGACTGCAGGTTTAAGGAGCAAGTAAGATTATGAACCAGGTCACGTATGTGGCCTGTCTCCATCCGCCGGCATCAGCAGCAGCAGCAGGAACGGGACCCGTAGCCGTTTGGAAAAATGTAATCTCGGCTTCTTTTCTAGACGTGCGTCTCTGCGCTCCATCTACTCGCATATCTGTTATATCTTTCTCTGTCTCTTCTGAAGGTACCTGACGTAGGTACTTGGAACCCTCCCCCCGAGGGGCAAATTCCAGCACGTTGGGGGGCGCCGCTTTTCTGCATTTTTGTCCAATGGAAACCTGCTAAACTCTGTCGATTAAGCCGACGATGGCCCCCTGTAAACCCTTCTGCATCAGTGCGTCCAGGCCTGCATCTACCAAGAGCTAGGGGAGGGAGGGGGAGCATCACAGGGGGGGGGGGGGGGGGCGTGTTGCCTGGCAGTCCTGCCGAAGCCCTGGACGAGTCCAATTGAGGTAGAGGAAAAGAAATTGGAGTCCTCCCTCGGCATTTTGCACCAATGGAAAGTCTGAGAAATGGTCAGTTTATCGAGTCAATCAGAGGAGACGGAGGAGGCCGACGAGAAAAAGAGTCCCGGTGGAAGAAATACAACTACATAGCACGACTACAAGTACTGGTATCCGTACCGGTTAGTGGCAACTCGGACGGAGTCCCGAGGGAACCAAGAAACGGAAAGAAAATACGTGTCAAACAGAATACCTTGTACTTGTTAGACTGGGGCAATAGAAAACGGAATAAAGAAAAAACAGAATAAAATAAAGTAAAATAAAAAGGTACTGGCGTTGCTCGTCTTCCATGACAACGCATCACCACATAAAATGCCCGAATGTGCTGCACTTCTGCCTGACGGTTGTTGACCTGACACCAGACACCAGGGTCAACCACAGAATCAATCCATCCACTCATCCAGTCTTTTCCACCACCCCCCGTCCAACCTCGAGTCGCATCGGCAAAAGAGAAGCAGCAGAGCAGTTACATAGTAGAAGCAACATCGATCAACATGCAACATGGGGGCCCCCATTCTGTCCACTTTTTTTTTTTTTCCTGTCCCCTTCCTCAGGTTCAGGTCTTTTTGCTTGACTTTCCCCGATTCTGCCAAAGTAGCTTCCGTTCGGTCCAACGAGACGACGACACGAGCCGGGTGTGGGAGCGGAAAATCCCACGCTGCTTCTACGACTGACTGGAACTTCCGCCGGTCGGTACCTGGCTCGGCTTGGCCTTCTTACCTGAGGGGGCAATTGAACTGGATCTTTCCTTTGCAACTTGCACTTCAACCCCGGTAACTGATATAGAAATGGTAAAGTTCACAAGGTATAGTACTTGTTGGACACAGTTCCGATCTCGTCCGGTTCCGTACCTGACCGTACCTTGCCGCACCGTGGCCTCTAACAGAGATGGGGGCAAAAGACGAGAGGTTGATGAAGACACTACAAGAACGCCAGTCTCGTTCGCAATTGCGAACGAAGCAAACGGAGAGAGGGAAAGCGGCGTGCGCCCCCCATGTCAATGTCGGCGACTGGCCCCGTTACATTTGCCATCCTTTACGACTTCTGTCCTGTTCTAACGCTGCCTCTGCCTCTGCCTTTGCCTCTGCCCTGGCCCTTATCCTGTCGTATCCTTTTTCATCCCATCCATATCCCCATCCCCATGCCCGTTAGCTCCGCAACCTCGTTGGACCAGGAGTTGCGATCCACGCCGGGCCCTGGCCCTGCTCTGGTCTGGTCTGGTCTACTCTATCCTGACGTTTTCCCTCTCTTGTACTCTACATCCCCCAGCCCGAGCCGAGATGTCCACCCTTCCTTGCCCCCTGGCAACCCACATTACCTGCCTCGCGTACCGTTTCCATTCCCACCTTGGCCTTTCTCTCCTTCTCTCCTCCCCGCTCCCTCTGTGCCTCTCTATCCGATCTCTCTGTCACCGTTTGTCACGAATCAGGACGTACCACCCCTCTCTCAGGGCAGGCCAGAGCTCGATGGTCACTCCGGCTCGCGTCTTACTGGACCGATGGAAGGCATACGACCCGCATGGCTTCCGTCATACGTAGTGTACGCACGCTTTGCACACGCTGCCCGTCGAACGGGCCATGGCGTGCCCGGGAAGAGGTCGTCGTTCGACCCCGTACCCCGGCCCTGACGAGGTGAAGTCTTCCGCCCTCCGAGGTTCGTCGTGTCCCGTCTTAGGCCCACGCCTCGCACACCTCGACACCACCTCCCTCACACCCTCCGATCCGAGCTAGAGCAACCACTTCCCCTTCTTGACACCGCACGGGCGTGGGCGGAAAGAAGGTCAAGGCCCTCCCCTCCTCGCCTGTTCCTCCCCCAGAGAACCCTTTTCACGCCATGGCCCTACCCTGTCCTGCCCTGGCTGCCCTTGCCCACAGAGCCCCATGCCATACCCCTGGCTTGCAGGTGCAGCCCATTTCCTCTTCTTGCCTTTGTAGGTTAAAGTAGGTTTGGTGGGTGTGACACTTTCGGACGTACTATGTATGTCTCCCATGTTCGGTCCACCAGAGACAGTGACAAGAGACAGACAGAGGGAAAGTGTGTGTGGTGCCTGTCTCGACTGCATGCCCGTCTTCGTCGCCGTTTTACACGACATGCCTCGCATTGCTTCCTAACCCGCATCTGTCTTGTCCTGCTGCTGCTGCTGCTGCTGCTGCTGCTCTTCGCCGGCTTGTCCGTACCCGGACGTCTGCTTCCCTACGGCTTTTTTTTTTCCTGTTTCCCACTCTTCAAACCCCCCGGTCTATCAACTCTTCTTACTCTTTCTTCCAAGTAACCTGCCCGGACAGTCCAGACAGATCCATTGCCCCATCCGGGCCACCCCATCCTCCCCAATCGTGGTCCGTCTCCACCAATGCAGACCCATGATACCTGGTCGCGGTCGCCCCTCGGCATATGCAGGCTCGGTTCTTCTCGTCTCTGCCTTTGATACTTGCCCGTGTTATGTGAGGTTTTATTTTATTTTATTTTATTCCCTTGTCTATTCGGTCTATGGGAAATGGCAACTCGGCCTGCAGATGTACAGCAGCCCTCTGGTTTCCCTGTCTTCTCCTTGGCCAATGGCCCTTCGTTCACATCACCCTCCCACGTCGTTTATCCACCCCGGCGTCCACGCCCTCAACACCACCACACCGTCTACCTCGTCGTTGGATAATTATCATTTCCACCCCGCGAGAAACAACTCCAACGGCCATGACCGCCAACCGGCAAGCGGGTGAGGACAGGGTTTAGTCCCTTCCACTTCCTTGTCGCTAACGCACAGGCTAGCCCCGGCCCAGACACAGGTCGACCCGGACTGCCACTGCCGCGCATCGCGGTCCATGTCATGTCGATGCCTCTCATCATCCCATCACATCATGCCCTTGGACCATTCCGTCCGTTCCCTCCCCTCCCATGGCCCCCTCCTCCGGCCGGGCGGGGTTTGCCCATGATGAAGCCACGGCTTGCAATCGGACGAATCGAGGACAGGTGTCTTATCCCTAAGCAACAAGAGATGGAGCCCTTGAGGGTCTCGGGAAAAGTATAAAAGGGCAAAGCTTGAGCGGTTTGGCTCTTTGATCTCCTTCTTCCTTTCTCATCACTGTCCCCAGACCCTCCAGCAAGCTTTCGTCCAAGTATTATCAAAGTCTTTCCCAACTTCAGCTCTTCTCCATCAAACCTTGCACCAAGCAGGCACCTTCCTTGCGCCCCGTCATACCAAGTGGACGGCCATCCCCAGTCGACAACACAACATACATCTCGGAACGAGCGAACTTAGTCATCGTCTTGTTTGCTTTCCAAACGAGTCGGTTTTCCAAGCTCGCACACACGTCACTCGTATCGTCGTCGTCCCTCGTCGCCGTCTGCCCACCATGTCTTCCCACTACAACTCCTACTCCCTCCCCATGCCGGTCCCCCACCACCACCACAAGGGCCAGCAGTACCCCAGCTACAGCAGCACCTACTCGGTCTCGCCCCCGGAGACGGACGAGTCCGTCAGCTCCGGAACCGGTCCCTCCTACAGCAACAGCGGCTACTCTAACGGATACTCCGGCGGCTACTCGGTGGCCAACTCCAGCTACGCCGGCAGCAACAGCGGCGACTTCGACAGCGCGCACTCGGCCAGCGGCGTCGACTTCAACGACTACATGCAGGACCGCTTCGCCCAGACCTTTGACCCCATCCCTCTGGACCGCAACATCGCGGTCCAGGCGCAAACGTAAGTTGAGCAATCTGTCTTCCACTTCTCCGAGCGGTGTTCCGGTGGCGGCCTCAACGATTTCTCGTTGAGCTGCGAGCCGCGCCGCCGCCGAGAAACGCCCGAAAGCCGCAGGACATGGCAGAATAGTTCGCTGACAAAAACCGCAAAAATAGATCTGGAAAGCTCAACGCAAAGCACCGTGAGCTGCTGGAGCTGCAGAAGAAGGCGCAAGCCCGTCTCGCAAAGACGCGCGAGCGCTTCAACGAGGGCTACCGCGACGCTCAGGACGTGCGCGCGGACCTCGAGTGGACGCAGAAGAAAGTCACGTAAGTTTTTTAGTTTTTTTTTGGTGGTTTCCCGAGGTCCGAGAGTCGCGCGCAGTTTCTTTTTAGAGCACAGGAGAAGGAAGAAAAACAAGCCCAGAAAAATGAAGAGCTGGGAGAAGAGCGAAGAAACTGACAGAGATGGGCGATCTCCCGCAACCGCAATCTCCTTTTCCCCGCGAACCAGCGGGGGAAAAAGCGGGTTGCAGTGTCATCGGCCCGGATCTGTCAAAAAGCAAACAGCGCAAGAAGGGAAAAGCTTGAAATGGCAAAATGCGGCGATGACGCATCTGCGCAATCTGAGACACGAATTTGCGGCTAACAAGAGTTTCACGCGCAGATCGCTGAAGAGCAAGACTTCCCGCAAGCACAACAAGGAGTACAACAAGGCGCGCGCTCGCTACCCATCGCCCGAGTACTAGAGATTCTCGCTTCATCGGGAGTTCTTTGGTGTTCTGCGACGATGCGATCGGGTGGTCGCCACCAATGTCTCTTTTCAGCCGCGCGACATCGTCGACGTTGCAGAGAGAACAGGCGATCGCGATCGGATCGGATCGCGCAGCCCATCGCAGCGCAGCGTTTCTTCAGCCTTACCTTGCGACTTAATCTTCTAGCGTGTCGTTTTCAACTACTACCAAAAGCGAGCCAACACCCTTTTCTTTTTGGCGTGGGCGTTTGGTGGTTTTCCCCTCCCACCATCACCACCACGCACGACATACATACGGCACACACACACATCCCTGCGGCGTGCGCGGGAACTGCAGGAACCCAGCAAGCGAGATACCAGGTTTTCGGATTCTTCACTTTGCATTTTGAACGGCTTTGATGAGCGCACGCCTCCTCCACACCTGTCTTTCTGCCCCTGGTTCATCGGGTGTTTATTCTTTTTCTTGGGTACATATTGGGCGTCGAGGAGGGGCGGGGGAACGCAGCCGGCAGCAGACAGGGGCCACAGGCGAACCTGACAGTCGGGATCGGGTTGACGCGCAGCGGCACGGCGCGGGGCGAGCCAGGGGGCCTGCTAGCCGCCCATCTCACGCTGCTTTTGCGCGGCGGGCGGCGAGGAGGGCGAAGCGGGAGCGGGTGGGTAGCGTGGAGATGAGCTGGGGGGAGGGAGGGAAGGATTCCGACCGCGTGGTTCTCCTTCTCCCTCTCTCTCTCCACCCACACGAACGCAAGCCGTTCTTCCCCCTGGTGGATTCCTTGTTTGCGCGTATTTGGAGGAGGCTGTTTCACGAGGCCTTTATGAGTTATGATTGGACGAACGGCATGATTTTGGGGGTGGTCCATGTGTTAAAAGTACGCCCGCCTCCGCTTTGGGGGAGGGAGAGACCGAGGCAAGTGCCCGGGGGGCGGGGAGCTGCAGACTGCAGTAGCTCTGGAGGGGGGGTCCTCTTTTGTCCATCGTCGAGCCGAGAGATCGGATCTCGGTGGAGAAACCTGGGAGGAACCTGGACCAGACGAGGAGAAAACAGGGGCAAGATAGTACGTAGAGAGAACGAGCAGACGAGCACATGTAAACGGGGGAGGCGCTTGTCCTTTTCGGGGCGGTGGGACATTGCTCTTTCGGGAAGGGGGGAGAGAGAGGGAGATGGCATCTCTGTTGCGACAAGGGCACAGGTGCGGGCTTGCTTTTGTTCCTCGACACCCCCCGGGCGGTTCTCTAGTGACGATAGGCTTTCCGTAGTAATATCGTAGACGTTCCCTTGTTCTTCCGTTCAGGCGGCTGCGGCCCCCTTGCTCCCTGCAAGGGGGACGTTTGTTGCTCCGTAATGCCTTCCTAACGGCTCCGTCGTGACCCATTGACGTTCTTCCAGCCACCGTAACGGTCCCCTTGGCCATGGTCAGGTCTTGAGGGGCCGGGGATGTATCATGTGACGAGACATGAGATCCATCCGTACCCTGTTCTGTCCGTCAGGGGTCTTGATATCACGTGACCTGGTCGAGTGTGTGGTGGCTGTTGTCCCATGGGTAGGTCAAGCAGACGAGTGAACGAGGATGCCAGCCATGTACCTATAGACCATCGATCTTTGGTACACGGCTGACCACCTCGTTCAAGCACCCGCGTCGACCCACGGCCGTCATCGACCACCTCCATCCAGCGGTGGCGTCCTCCCCTGCCAGAAAACTTCAAACCGACTGCGCCGCGCCTCTCGCGACCCAGGTGCCTCTCGACTCGATCCCGGCGGCCCTCTCGAGCTTCTCCCACGGGTTCTCGTTGGACTTGTGGTCGTAGTATCCCTCCCACCACGGCCTGCCTTCGTTTGCCCCCCGCTGCTGCTGGTGCTGGTGGCGTCCCCCGCCGCGACCCCCAGAGTGTGAACCCTCGTTTCGCGTCGGCATTTCTGTAGGTGCTGAGCCCATTTCCCTTCCCCACGAAGCTTCCGGGCGCCTGGGGAGGGAAGAGGAAGTGGCGAGGTTGGCCTGTGCTGACGGCGCGTCCTGCGCTGCTGCTCCGACCCCGCCGCGGGTGGTGAGCTCCTCGATGAGCTCCTGCGCGTGTGCCAGCGCCGGGGCGATGGCCGGGTCCGTGTAGAGACTTGCGCCGCCTTCTTCCTGGTCTGCGTCTGCGTCTGCGACAGCAGTACCGACATTGCTCTCCGCCGGGGCATTATCATCGTCGTCGATATCGATCTCGTCCGCGTTCGCAGCGGGAGCGGGAGCGCGTGTGGCGAGGGCGACCTGGTTCGCGCCGGTCGCCGCGGCGGAGGAGGAGACGGCGTCGGCGCGGTGGTTGTACTTGCGCTTCTTGGCGGCGGGCTGGGTGCCGAAGCCGGAGAAGCCCATCATGGCTGCCATCTCGGGGTCGATTTCGGCTGCGTCCATCGTGGCGGTGGGCAAGCTTTGCGGGTTCGGGGGGTTTCGAGATGGTGGATGTCGCGGATGAAATGGAGTGTTAGAGAAAAAGAAGATTGAAAGGCAAGAGCTTTGGACGCGGGAAGATCCGTGGCGGAAGATTTGGGGTTGTCGAAATAAGACCCTTGCTCGGCAACTGGGGCGCTTAATATCAGCCTCCAGGGGGGGGGGAAGCTGATTCGAGGATGGGACACACACTAGAGGAGGTAAGGGTACCCAAACCATCTGACGAAGTGAGGTCGAATGGAATGTTGCCATGCAAACGAATTGGACTGAAGTCGGGTATTTGCGGCTGTTGGACGAGCCTATGAGACACAAGACACACACGATTGGACCGACGAATCAATCAACTTCAAGTTTTTGGTTGTCGTTCCGCTGCGTCTTGGAGAGGGCCACTGACATCATTTGAAACACTTACGGGGGGTCGTTGCAGCGTGCGCACCGACCCCTGAGACCTGAGACCCCTGGCGCGGATCCCCGGGAGAGCTTTGGCCGCGTGCTTGCCAGCGTTCGACTTCACCTCTTCACACCTCCTACCTAGTGTACGCCGACGGCCATATTTGCCATAATCTTTGCTTACCTACTCTGTATCTTTTGAAATCGTCGTTGTATCAGCTTGCTCAAGACCATTGAGCTGTCCCCAGCTGGCATCAGACACCCGCCCGAGCTCCGGGGCCACCAGAAACCATGACCTCCCCCCCGACGACCGTCTCCCTCCGGAGCCCCTCAAAGTACTCCCCAACCACGCCGGCGACCTCCTCCCCGCCGCCGGTGGACTGGCTCCTCCGCACCTGGAGCGTGACCCACTCCACGCTGTCCATGTGGCGCTCCGCCCGCAACGTGCGCATCACCTACGCCCCGCTCCCCGCGAAGCCCGACGGCGCGGCGCGCGTCGACGACCTGGTCGAGTACGAGCCCAGCGGCGCCACGCCCTCCGCGAGCCTCAAGTCCGTCAGGGGGGTCGACACGGCCTCCGCCGCGGGGGACACGTCGGCGTGGGACTGGCGCGGGAAGGGCTGGCTCTTTTTTGTGGGCAGTCACTGGGAGGTTCTGGGGTGGGGGGAGAAAAAGACTGAGGCGGGCGAGACGGAGAGGTGGGCTGTTACGTGGTTTGCGCCGACGGTGTTTACGAAGGAGGGGGTTGATGTCTACTGCGATAGACGGGAGGGGCTGAGCGAGGGGACGTACGGGGAGATTCTGGCGGCGCTGAAGGGGTTGGAGGCGAAGGAGGTTGCTGCCATGGTGGAGAAGGATATGCAGCCCGTTGAGATATTGTTGCCGTGGAAGGAGAGTTGAGGCACTGGTCTGGGAAGGGGGTTGAGGTTTGGATACGACTGTGGTGAACATATTGGGATCTCGAGTCTTGCGGTCTCATTTGTCCAATGTGTGGGAAATTGAAGCATATATGGATGTGGCTCCCTAAGAGCAGGCCTTAGTAGGGTCATCTGTGAGCGAGGGAAGAGCCGTAGAAGGCAAGGTGGGTGGGACGACGGCAAACAACCCTCGTGTCAACAACAGCAGTAGACTTGTTGTGTCGTCACTGGTCATGGAGTCGTGTTGGCACACCATCGGTACCCTCCGCCATGAAATCAGCATCCATGTCCTTAACATCGAGGTACGCCATATGTGTGACTTGTGTGCAGATGACCACCTGCATCCAATTGGCCCGAAAAATGAAAACTCTTCCTGATAGATTTCAGCCTCACAAGTCATGCCCTAGCCCTCACCAAATTGAAAACTTTGATGGGAGAAAGCCAATATGTGTGAGTTGGCATTTATTCCCTAGGCAGCTCATTCCGGTGACACCGGTACGAATCGAATGCTCTAGAAGGCAGGATCCGTCAGTTAGCTGACAGAGCAATGTCAACTGCCAAGGCGTTCTTTAGGTTTTGCACAGCGTGTGAAGGCGGGTCCATGGAGGCAGTCATTTCACTCCACAACGCCACAGTACCTAGGCACCGGCAGGGACGACGATGACACAAATATTGCCTAGGAAGGCACGAGGACAAGATCAGCCACAAGCCGAACACGCGGAGAGAAAATTAGACAAGAGCAGGCCCGGAACGCAGCGCATCAAACGACGGGCCCAGTTAGTTCATACAGGCAGAGGAGATGGTACCTGCAGATCCAGGACGTTTCGCAGGTTGATCAAGGCACTGGGTCAAACAGCGAGTAGATGAAAGTAGTTGTATTGAGACTCATCCTCCTATCACCATTACCATTACGTCCTATGCCGAGTCGAACGAACGAATTGGGTATACTACAACATATCGAGCCTGTCCACCTGGTCATGCCGATTTTGGGTATCGTGTCCTGAGCAGGTCGCACGCCTTGTGATAACGTAAAAGTACATCTTATGTTTTTTTGAGGGTTTGAGTGCAATGTTGTTTCTGTCGTAAAAGCAGGGGTATTTGTTTGGAAAAGCAAAGCAATCGTGTCGGGGTCGTCAAAGCGCATAGAGGAGGGGTGTTCTCGCAACGACGGTGTCATCGCAGGGGAGACGAAGCCGAAAAGGGGCCAGCTCCGTCAGTGAGACCATTCTGTTCCTCGCAAAAGAACGCCAAGTCAGCATTCAGCGCAGACTCAAATGTTTTCGATCACGCGGGAGTTGATGGCTTGCTGGAAGCCGGAGTCCTGACCTCCAAAGTCTTGGTAGTTGACGTTGTTGGAGCCGCTCGACTCGCCAGTGGTGTTCTTGGCGAGCGCGTGCTGGATGTCGGGCATGGTCTGGTTCGCCGCGGGCAAGAAGATGACCTTGCTGTTGGCGGACTTGGCCATCGCCTGCATGGCCTCGAGGTAGCGGATCTGCATGGCGGGCGCGGATGACAGAATGTCGGCAGCCTGGCGCATAAGCTTGGCGGATTCGACCTGGGGGGTTGTCAGTTAGCAGTGGTTGCATCTCGGAGACAAGGAATGAGTAGCTTACCTCGGCCTTGGCGGCAATGATCTTGCTCTCACCGATACGCTTGCTCTGAGCAGCCATGGACAGCGACTCCTGCAACTCCTGGCTGAAGATGATGTCCTTGATGAGCATACTCTCAACCTGAACACCCCAGCCGGCGGCAACGTCCTCGATGATCTCGCCGATGGACTGGGCGATCTCCTCGCGGCGCTCAATGACATCCTGCAGGATGCGGGCACCGACGACGTGGCGGAGGGTGGTCTGGGTGCGCTCCATGAGAGCCTGGCGGACGTTGGAGATACCGAAGGCTGCGCGGTGGGGGGCGACGATGTGGTAGTAGATGACCGAGGTGAGGTGGAGAGTGACGTTGTCCTTGGTCATGCAGGTCTGCTGGGGGACTTCGGCGGTCTGGATCTTGACGTCGACCTGGATGAGGCGCTCGCTGAGGGGGTTGATCTTGACCAGGCCTGGGTCGACGGCCTTGTAGAACTTGCCAAACTTGGTGACGAGGCCGACGTTGCCCTGCTGGACGTTCTTGTAGGGGTTGGGGCAGACGATGCAGCAAGGAACGGCACCCATGGTACCAATGCAGGAACCGATGGCGTTGACTGGGGGCGGGCGTGTTAGTTATCGCGATCCAAGGTTGGTTAGATGGTTTAGGCAGGAGGACGTACTCATGGTTCCGTAGAAGCCCTTGGGGTTGGCGTCGCTGCCGACGATGGTGGCATAGCTGCGCTGCAGGTCCTCCTTGGTGGGGGGCTGGACAGTCATGCCACCGCTGGCCTTGAAGCCGACATTGGTGGTGTTCGCGCCGTTGGTGGTGCCATCGTGATGATCGCGGGGGTGGGAGTCGGCACCGTGACCGGTGGTGGGAGCAGCGTGGTCCTCGTAGTCGGGGGCGCGGCCCTTACCGGTGGAGGAACCCTCGTAATCGTGCTGGGGAGCAGTGGGAGCGCTCATTGTGACGGTGGCGGGCGAACGAGATCGGGACCGAGTCGAAGATGGGTGAAGAAGACGTCGAGAGGAGGTGTTGTCGAAGGATGAGGAAGCTTGGTGAGGATGGATATCAGAAGCTTCGGTTATGGAGTCGGAGTGGTGAACCATGTGGTCTGACTAGGTACTTGGGTAAAAGCTGTGGGAAGACGGGGGACAGCAGTCTTAAGTATTTGGCTTGGTTTCTGACAGATGTGTGCGAGGATGAATGGAATACGACATGCCCAGGCGGAAGAACAGCAATGGAGGATCATAGGACATAGGTAAATGTGGGCTGTGTTTGCGCCCAGAAGCTTTGGTCTCCTCCTGGGCGCAAGGGCCTGCTTGGCCTTGGGGTGCGGAGAAAGGCAAGAGAGCTCTCATTCAGTGGCCATTGCCTGATGGTGATAGGCTGGGACAGGTACAGATACACAACACTACCTATGAGGCAGCTGCAGGTGATGGAGGACCTGGAGCCAAAGGAGCCGAAAGGGTGGAGCAGGGGTCCCGTGCAGGCACCGCAGTGCAGTGTGGCCTGTTTGGCAGGGATGGGAGCTGTGGTGGAAGTGGACGCCGCGGTACAGTTACCCACTGCTCCATGGTTAACCTTGTGGGGCGTGCCCCCTGCCCCCGACCACTAAACCAGCCCCCCCCAAAGTGCCCGACAGTGGAGAGAGCAGCCCAGCACCGCCTGCGAAGACACCGAAACTAAGTTTTGGACTTGCTGGCTGGCTTCGAGGGCGTTCGTATACTTTTCATCTTTTCAAATATAGGCCAGCGTACAGTGATGACTGGGAATGTGGCTGGAATTGCGCTGAAATGCCACCAACGTTAACATGGTGTTGTTGAGAAGGGGAAAAGGGTAACAAGTACAAGAAGACACCGAAACACAGGCGCTGGTCTGTGCGTCTGGTACCTATCCATGTATTCACTTAGTGCAGTTCTATGGCAATGTACTCCGTACCGCCGACCGGGCAAGAATGCTGTGGTGATGTTTCCTCCTGCACAAGCAGCGGGGGACCGTCCTCGTGGTGGTGGCCGGGCCTCAAAAAGTGACGATACCACGACGATGTGACGGCTTGACTTTCCGGCGCGTATCCAATCACGTCCAATCTGACTGACTGACAGGACGACGCAGACTCTTCCCCCGGCCGAAGCAATGCCTGACCACGACCACACCGAGCGCCCGATCAACCAGAGCGAATTTCCTTCGCCTTCGACATTCACGCCCACAGCCTTTCGTATGGGTAAGACGGACATGGGAAAGTAGGCATTTCCTGGGCGAGGCGACTGTTGCTCAGCCCTGCTGCTCATCTGGCTGCCTGGACAACCAAAGTCGCAACCGAGACAAGAACCAACGATCCGAACCCCAACCGTGGCAGAGTCGTGGTGACCACCTACTCTAAAGCCAGTCAGCCTTGGCCGTGCGCCGCCGCCAGTCAGTCAGACAGGAGGAAGGGATGGGCTCGGGGGCACACAGATCACTCTGCCCCTTGCCCTTCGCCATCCGATCTCGTCAAGCTCGCGTCGCCAGGGGTCGTGGCAGCGATAATCGAGGGGGAGCTCTTTGCGAACGGGAAACGTTTCACAAAACATTTCATCTCTGTGTCATGGCATTCGGGGCCCCGCTGCTACCCAAGATGACCGCCGTCCAATCAGCGCCGCGGTGGATGCCGAGTTCCGCCAAGGGAGGGCACGGCAAGGTCGGATGATATCATGGAACGACCGCGCCGAGAACCCGTCGTTTGTTGCTCCGGTCCGTCCTGACTTTGGACCATCATCTCGCTGCAAACGAACAAATATCCGGCGCATACTTCCGGCTACTACTGCTATCCTCCCTGCCGTACTCCTCGTATTGCGGTACTGTTAATAACAAACGGACAGAGATGGCAGCGCAAAAGCAGAAGAAGTCAGGGCTGATATGACCTCATCCCGAAATGGATTCCCCCAGCCCGGCTCCATGCAATTGCGCCCCTTCCGACCGGTTCCGCCTCGCTCCTGCACTCCAATGTCTCCTCTCCAATCTCCAAAATTCCAAAAAAGCCCCAAAAAACTGCACACGAAGGAATGCGGCGAATCGGCGTGACTGGCTCGCTTACTCCTCCTCCCCGCTTAATTTACCGGCCGCGCCCAGCTTCTAGGCAGAGACACACACACTTATTACTTCCCAGTCGGGTGTTGGTGCTGGGTGCCCAGTGGAGCCTCCGGATCGGCCAATGTGCGCCGGCCCCCGGACTCCACCTTGCCGAACGTGGTCGTAGCGTTCCCGCCCGCACGCGTGACTCGGCACTGCCCGCCAGCGTCTTTCGCCCGACCTCTGCGCGAACCGCCCATCGCCATCTCCAGCATCTGACATCCTTGACATCATGCCCCCCCAACGGGCCTCAGTGTCGCCCGATCGCCGCGATGATCAGTCGCTTTTCGGTCCGCCCTTTCGTCGCCCACCTGCGATTCTGTTTTTTCTCCGTATCTCGCATTCGGGGAACCCCGTTCTCCACGTTCTTCAACGCTGCCATCACATGGCCCAGCGAGATCATCCTGTTCATGATGATGCGTTCAAGTCTTCATAGACCTCTGAGGGCCTTGAGATGTGGCTGCCTGGTAAGCTGGTGCCTCAGCGCATTACTAAACTCGTCCGCAATAGCCTTCTTGTAAGAGGCGAAGTATATTTCATGGGCACCAAGGTCCTTGAGAAGCCACGATCACCTCACTCTTCGCATTCCAGCACCTGTCAGACAGCCCTTGCCTCGACAACTTTGCTCTTGAGTGGGTGGAGACCTGCCAAGCCAATAAACCCCACTGCCGAATCCTTCTGGAAGCCTTCCTGTTTCGCCACCCCTGCGCCGCCTTGCATCCTGCGTGCCTGCCAAAGTACCACATCGTCATCCTGGAAACGTCGAATCCAGGTGGAAACAACGTGGTTGAGTGCCTAATCTACTTACTCTATTTGGCACCAGAGATCGTCGGGTGTCTTGCACGGCCACGGTCCGTGGCTATGGAGCGATCACTCACACATGACAGCCCTTGACCCTTGCCATACACGCCCGACCATCTCGGCCGAGCCGCTTATACACTAGAGACAGATCCATGGGTCGCCGTGGGGACTGATCAGCTGGCTGAGCCACGACAAAAGACCCCAAGAGATATCAAGCATGCTGTTCTTGCTGAGAAAATGTCCTACAAGTCTAAGTAATGTGGATATGGAAACCAAAAATGACGCCCTCGGAGAATATTGCAACCAGGCACCTACTCAGATCCCAGAGCCGCACTTGGCTTTGCCGGAGATCCCATCAACCCTCAACGCCCACGCTACGACCCACGCGATTACTACGATGACTTGACCAGGCAGAAGACATAATCAACGACCCCTCATCCCGCGCAGCCCTTCGAAATCTGCCAGGATGGCGGCGTGGTCCATCTTCCACGCCGGGCTCATGGACACCATCCAGTCGCCCTCCAGCAGCTTCTCGTCCTCGATGCTCCTGCGCGTCTTGTCGTTCGTCGCCGACCATATGCTCCTGTATATCCCCTGGGCGGGATACGTCACGAGACCAAACGTCGCCGCGGTGCTCTTGGTGACCAGGCTCACCACGCCCTTGCCCAGCCCCTTGGCGGCCCCCACGGCGCCGTGTTCCTTCTTCCCCGTGTAGGTGTGCACGAAGATGTCCGTCAGGCCGCCCTTCATGTCCTGGCAGAACGTCTTGCCGGCGACGGACACGCCGCTGCGGAAGTCCTCCACCGCGTCGTGCTTCTTGACCGGCTCGCCGTACAGGTTCGGGACGGCCCTCAGGCCCTCCGTGACCGCGAGGGGGATGTCGACCAGCAGGCCCTTGGTGGCGTTGCCGGCGAGCTTGCCGACGCCGTTGGCTGCGGCCACCGCCATGGCACCGGGCTTCGAGGAGTCGTCCCCTCGGGAGGATACCGGCCGTGGAGGCAGCTTGGCGTCTCCTCCTTCGGGGACCCCGACTCCCGGCAGGGGCAGCATTGCAAAGGCCGGCGCTTGGCTGTGCCTACGGAGATTCTCTGATGACATCTCGGGCTTGTCTCCGGACTCGCTGCCGCGTTTGTATTCCTCGAAAGGTTTGACGATAATGTCGGCCGTAGCGCCTGCCATCTTCACTATGGTCGAGATGGACGCAGCAGATAGCGCCGTCAGGGGGTCCCATCTCTGGTTCTCGATGTTTGTCGGCTTTGGTCGGTACCTGTTCTGCAGTGTTAGCGTTGAATACGTCGACGATGTTCTTTCGCGCGCTTACGGCTTGAGTTGCTTCCTCTCCAGTTTACTGTTCTTCACCAGTATGGACGCTACCGGCTTGCACATCTTGACCTGCTTCTTCCCCCTTCCGTAGACGAGCGCTGCAGGCTGGTCGGGGAAGAAGTCGCACTCCATTTTCGTCTTTGGGAGATTGGCGTGGAACGAATCGACAGCCGCTTGGACTCCGTTCTCCAGCTGCATAGACTCGGCGAGCTGCCTGGCGGCCGTGACCGCGCCCGGTGATAGACAGTATTGGATGGCGTGGATCAACTTCTGCGATGTGAGGGAGCGGTAGGGGATGGGTTCCGGTCCCGCGCCCGCTTCTGCCACGACGGCGCCCCAGAATGGCTGGCTGTGGAGGACTAGGCGTCAGCACGGTAATAGAACTGGATGCGTTGAGGCAAGATCTTACTCTCCAAAGAACGGGACGATGGTCGTTGGCCTTCCGTATCGTAGCCCGCAAGCTGTCGTCCCAGCCCCACCATGGTGAATTACCGCTGCGACCTGTTGGAACAGCCACTCGTGAGGGCAGTCGCCGACGTAGAACACGTCCGGCGACTCTTCGCCCGCCAAGTTGCTCCAGCCGCGGGAGATGATGGCCCTGACGCCGGTCGCTTTGACGGCGCTGAGGACCATGGTCATCAGGCCTTCGATGCCACCGACGACGATACTTCCGAAGCCAACGTATATAGGGGGAGGGCCGGTTTTGAGAAACGCATCGAGGTCTTCCGGCGGGGTGTAGGCTGCTGGTTCTCGGAAGAAGAAGCCGCTGATGTCTGTTACGGTTAGAAGACTGTCATAGATGCGAACGAACAGGACGACTAACCGATGTGCGAACCCCAATCGCTAGGCTTCGGTACGAGCGAAGGTGACCAACAATATGTGAACGGCACCTGCAGTACTTCGAGCAGTCGGTGGCCTTCTGTTGATGGTACGGGCTCCAGTCCCAGGGACGCAACTCTCCACGAGTTGACTAGATCTCCCAGGCTGCCGTCTCCGTCAGCAATCAACGCCAAATATCATTGATACCAGAGTCAAGAGCAAAGGAAGAGACGCTCACCCCTGCCAAGTCAGAAACTCCACCGCCGCGTACGAGGCGTAGTTCGTGCTCTTCTTATCCGCCTTGGAGAACCCGACGTTGGCCAGCGGGTGCGGGAACGCCTTGGTGCTGCTCCACGGCATCGTGAACATGAGGTGCACGGGGACACCGAGCGCCTGGGCGCAGTGGACGTGGGCGAAGCTGGGCGGGTTCGCGATGATGGCGTCGGCGACGAAGGGGACGTTGGTCAGCGGGTCGGGCGTCACGCACGAGCGCCAGAACCCCTCGAGCATCTCGACGTACATGTCCCGCTTGCGCTGGATGATGCCCGCGCGGATCTGGGACATCTTGGGGATCAGGGACGGGGACTCGACCATGTAGGCCATCAGGTCCGCCGGGTCGCCGCCCACGGGGAAGAACTCGAGCGGCGGAGTTGCCTGCGGGGCGTTCGAGGAGGAGAGGACGAAGGAGGAGAACTGCGGGTGCGTCGCGATGCGGACGCGGTGGCCTGACTGTTGGAGGGCGGCGGCGAGGGCGAGGAAGGGCTGGACGTCGCCTCGCGAGCCGACGACCTGGATCACGATGTTGAGGTGCATCGGCCATTGCGGTCGCGGCGTGTATTCCGGGGGTGTTTGGGGGGTTTCGTTTTGCCTCGAGCTGGATGGCTCATCTGGACATTGTCAGCGTGACAGGTCCAAGACCTTCGAAGCGAAGGTTGGGTTGAAGGGTGGTCGACCTTCGAGGTACAGATCTTCCAAACCCAAGGCTGAAGCCTTCGACTTCCGGAAGGACCCAAGCGTCTCTCTGTCCTGATTACCCATGTTTCTATCACGTGGGAGAAGAAAACGTATCAGACTAAGGTGCTGTTCGGGTCCGAGGGGGGTCAGTCCCTGAAGAGGGGGGGAACGCCGGTACTTAAAGCAACGCAGGTGACATGCCAGCCCATGGGCGCCGCAGCAGTTTTCACAAGATCCCGGTCTCCCGGTGGATTTATCCCTTTTCAGTTCAAAAAGGTCACATACACGAGAGGCTAGCTCGAGGAAATTCGGTGTGTCCGTAGAGTCGGGATGGTAGCCCCTTGTCGTGCTGAGTCGGCTCTGCCACCTTCGTCATGCGGGTACTTCGAACTGATCTTATCCCTGGGATTCACGCTGTTTGAAGTTTTAGTTAGAGTTACAGATGAGATGACGCTGCAATTTGAATTTTTTGATTCCGAATTCATGGCGTTGAGCGTGAGAAAAAAAGGCCACTTTCAAAAAGCAGTCCGGAAAATCGGGCAATGCCCATTCAACGCCTGTCTATGGTGTCCCCTGCGATCCCAACGCCTTGAAAATTCTAGCAACATGATTTTGAAATCTTGCCAAATGCTTCTGATACACGTATTCAAGCTGTCTCAGCCCCCCTATCCGGAAGACTCTCCATGCCAATTTTGCTCCTCCGGTCCGTCGTGCGCGTGAACTTCCTCGACGCGCAGCACCACACGCAGGCGTGAAGCGTGTTGAGCACGTAGAAGACCATTATTATCCCCGATATCCACGCCCCCGCCGCGAGCCGGCTCTTAAGCTCCCCGCGAACCTCGCCGCCGACGAGGATCGAGCTGGACGTCCCGCAGAGCGCGGCCCAGAGCACGGCGAGGGAAAAGTCCCACAGACACCATACGGCGTGCGTGACGGTCGCGAGGCAGTGGTAGGCGGACGTCAGGATCGAGAGGACGGCGGGCACGAGGGCGAAGATCCAGGTCGTGCGGCGGATCTCCGTCGACGGGTCCCAGGAGGCGAGGGAGGCGGCGTAGAGGCCGATGACGACGACCGAGAGGACGAATTGGAGGATTCGTAGGGAAGCCCGCACTGCGAGACCAAAGGGTCCAGAAAGATCCCAATAGTCTCTGATCATTTTTGAAAGGGGTGATTGTGGTTTCGTGGAGTTGATGGTGGGGGAGAGAAAAGATTGGAGACGAAGAGGAAAGGGCTTGGTGGAACAGGGAGATACAACGATAATGTTCTGAGAGAAGAGAAAAAAAAGAGTGAAGTTCTGAAGAGACAGAAGAAAAGTAGAGAAAGAAGGAGGGAGAGGGAATCGACTCTGGACTTTTCCGCGACACTCGAGAGCGTGTAAGTCGTCAACAAGGGGCCCCTACTCGCACAGTCCAGCCAATGGTGGACTTTACGTATTCAATACGAAAACTCATCGTTTACGATACGGTCTTGGGTCTCCACTGCCCCCGTTGACTCGATCCCTCCTTTTCCTCATCCCATTGCTCTTGGTGCGAAGGAAACCTTGAGATCTCCATTCGCAATCTACAGGCTTTTGCCATGCTCTCCGGTAGATGTCCGATGAGGGGTAGATCGTGCATATACCGAAGGGGGGCTTGGCTCGGCATCAGCACTCCTGGTTAGTGGGGCTTTGGAGATGCTCGTTCAGCGATGCGTCGTCGTCACCTTGCCCCCGAGAGCCCCAACGCCACGACATAACATGCGGATTTGTTTCTTCGGCTTCAATGTCGTTGGCATAGCCTCGTGGAGCTGATCCATGAAGAACAAGATTAGGCCGCGGATCAAGGGTTACGACGAACTCTTCGAGCCACCTTCGAACGAAAGGAGGTTCGTAACCAGATACGAAAATTCGCACACGATGGGTCGTTTCCTTATAAGATGCGTCCGTCTGGACGACACTTTGGACTACCTCGCCAGATCGATACTGCTAAACTCTCACTTATATGTTCGATATGGCGAGCGTTGCCGTTCTTTCCCTCCTATTCTTGGTGTCTGTCGCAGGTGTCTCGGCACAGACCTGCAAGATCACTCCCAATGACGCCGCCTGGCCGTCTGAAGCGGATTGGTCTGCCCTGAACACCACCCTCCAAGGCACGCTCATCAAGACGCAGCCCGTCGCTTCTTCGTGCTACCCCGGCAACCCATTCAACTCCCCCCAGACGTGCGAAGACGTCGAGAAGGGTTGGGGCTTCTCCGACTTCCACGCCTTGCTTCCCGAGTCCATCGACTACCCGCTGTACGCCAACAACTCTTGTCTGCCCCCTGGAGCGACCGGCTACTCTGCCACGAAGGCCTGCGACGTTGGCGCTCTGCCGCAGTATGTCGTCAATGCCACGACCGAGGAGCAAGTGGCTGCTGCCATGAGCTGGGCCAGCAAGCGAAACATTCGTATCGTGATCAAGGGAACTGGACATGACCTTAACGGAAGGCAAGACTTCTCCCCCCTGCTGCTTTCAAAAACATCCTTCTGACGCAACCAATAGATCCTCCGGCGCCTACTCGCTGTCAATCTGGACACGCAACTTCAAAAAGCTCGAGTACAAGCCTCGATGGACCTCCCCATCCGATAACACCACGGAAGAAGCCATAGTGGTTGGCACCGGGAACAACTGGGGCTCTGCCTCCCGCGGCGCGGCCAAGTTTGGGAAGGTCCTTGTCGGCGGCACAGTCGAGTCCGTCGGCGTCGGCGGCCAGGTCCAGGGCGGCGGCCACGGCCCGCTCAGTTCGACCTACGGCCTTGCTGCGGATCAGATCCTGGAGGCTCGCGTGGTGACGACGGAGGGCCAGATCCTCGTGGCCAACGACGCCCAGAACCAAGACCTTTTGTGGGCTGTCAAGGGCGGAGGTGGCGGTCAGTACGGCGTCGTCACGGAGTACGTCCTGAAGGCACACCAGCCCCCGGGCAACGTGGTCTCCTGCTCCATCGAGCTGTCCGCGGCCGGCAACAGTTCTGCCGCCAAGGAAGCGACGTGGCGGAGCTTCGCGGCTCTTCTGGCCAGCGTTCCCGATCTGATGGACGCAGGCCTGACGGGAGCGGCAATGTTCATGGGCGAGGGGCTGACGAACGCATCACTCTTCGCAAATGCATCTCGCGCAGTGTCAGGCTCCCTCGGTTTCTTCGCGTACAACACCACGGCGGAGAAGGTCGTCTCCCTCCTCGAGCCTGTCAGATCTCGGATGCTTGCCTCAGGCGGCGGCAACGGCACCGTGTCCGTCAAGCTCGGCGAACCCACCACGTCACCCGAATTCATGTCTTTGTTCGAAGCCGTCAATCAGTCACCCAGCGCGGCGGGTCAGTACAGTCTGATGACGAGCCGGATGCTGGGTCGCAAGGAGCTTTCGGACCTGCCTGAATCCAGTCTGGCCTCGTACCTCGAGCAAATCATGAAGGCGCAGAACCCCACAAGTGGTGGAATGATGGTCATCGGTCTTCAGGGCGGGAACGGTCCCCGGAATGTTCCCGACAAGATGCGCGGCGCCGTCAACCCGATGTGGCGGTCCACCTACATCCACATGATGAGTTATGGAGCGACGCTCGACACCACCATCCCGCCTCAGCAGGCCCTCGCCAGCGCCGCCAAGTGGCTCGAAGAGGTGAAGGAGCCCATCTGGCGCGAGTGGGCTCCGGGCTCGGGCTCGTACATGAACGAGGCCAACGCCTTCAACAGCCACTTCAAGGAGGACTTTTATGGGGAGAGCTACGACCGCCTCGTTGAAGTCAAGCGCAAATATGACCCGACGGAGAGTTTGTTCGTCTTGTCTGGTGTCGGAAGCGACGAGTGGGAGTACGACCTCAACAGCGGCAAGCTCTGCAGAAAGGCGGCGTGAATCAGCGCTAAGAAGCGCAAAAGGGGTTGACCATAATGTTGGTATCAATGCGTGTATACATAGACCAAATAAGACCTTGAGTCGATATTTGCGGGTAGAATTTATCCCTCATTTCAGTCCGCAGTTCTCTCGTCGTGCTTCTCACGCCGTCTCTGCTCTCTTCGATCGTCATCGTCCCGTCTTCTTGACGACGAGTCTCTCTCGTGACGTTTGTGGTCCCGCCGACTGCCGTCATCACGGTGCCTGTCCCTTCGGTCGCGTTCATCATGTCTCCTATCCTCGCGGTGGCTGGTTCTCCCTTCCTCCCGCCGGGACCTGTGACTGTCGTGTTGGTGTGATCTGTCGCGGCGCTCATCGTCACCTTCTCCGCTGCTCCTGTGGCGACTCCTCCGATGTCTGTCCCCGTCTCTTTCATGCCTGCTCGACTCGCTTCTGCGTTCTCTGTGGCGGCTTTCGTGCTTCTCCATCCGCTTTTCCTCCCTGCGGAGCTGCTCGAGCTCTCGTTGACGCTCATCCTCGGCCATCTGCCGTTCCTTCTTGACCTCTCGTACCCTTGCTGCGCCCCTTTTCATCATTGCCAAGGGATCGCTTGCAACAATCCGCTGAGCGTCTCTGTTCTTCCGGCCGGAATCCTCGTTGCCAAAAGCGTCTCTGCCGGGCGATTCCAGCTCTGCCAAGTCGGCCCTCGATGCCGAGTTCGCGTACCAGGGGCCGACCTGCCCGTCTCTGCCTGCTGCGTTTGAGAACCGCATGGTGTACTGGTCCTCTTGCTCCTTCTTCTTCTTGGCCGCCTCCTTCTCGGCCTCTTCGTTCTTGAGATGCCGGCCCTGCTTCCGCTCCTCGCCGAAGAGGTCGATGTGCCCCGCGCTGTCCACGATGGGCGCGGAGCTCGTCGACTTGCGCAGCGCGACGCTTGCCGCGTACACCACGTCCGAGCGCTCCTTGGCCATACGCAGCTCGAATTCCGTGTCGTCCTCGCCGGCGCGCTTGCGCTTCTTCCGCTCGCGACCGGAGGGAGCGCGATCGCGATCCCCAGCCCGGGACTCCGCGTCCCCGGAGGTCTCGGCGGGAGGGAGCGGCGGTGGCTCCTCGCCGCGGAGGATCGCTAGACGTCTCTCGGCATCGATCTCCTGCATGCGCTGCTCCTCGGCCTCCTCCTTGGCCTTCGCGTCGGCCTCGTCCCGGCGGACGCGGGCGACGTTGTCTGCATTGTAGACGTTCCAGGACTTCTTGCCCAGCAGGTGACTGCAGACGATTAGCTTTGGTTCCGCGAACCTTGGGCGACGCCGACTCACAGAGGCATGATGCAATTCTTATTGGTATGATATCTTATAGAAGTTGACGATGGCGCCTCTCAGGTGAGATGCCCTTGTGTCGTTAACGGTCGGGTCAATACATGGTTACTCAGTGCTTTGTGTTAGGACCCTCAGGTTCTTACCCAGGTACACGTGGTAGGTAGGACCGCCCCGAATGCAGTGTATACCTATCTTAAGTACACAGTACCTAAGCAGTCTACTCCCACCACATTTTGCTATGTGTTAGCACAAGGCGAAGTCAAGCAAGAGGAAAAGAAATATTCCAGATGATTGAAAGACTCCGAAAAGAACACGAGGCAGTAAGCCATTTTCTATTGAAATATTACCATATTTTCAGGTTCAAGTTAAGAATACGTTGCTTAAAATGTGCGTCTTTTGCTTTGCGCATGGCACCCAGTCGATTACCAAGGTGCTTTCCCCACCAGAGCTTTTCAGGGACGGACTGCCTAGTAGATCCCTAAACCTACCTACCTGCAGTGTAATAATAGCACAAGGCACCCACGGCCGGCACATAAGATGCATGCTATGTACCGAGCTCTACCTAGGCTGTGTAGCACCTTATAGTGAGAACAAGGTACATTTACAGTAGTTGCTACTTACACGTGGAGGCGCATGCGGCATCAGCCCCGCCTTTTCGACTGGTAGCAATGGAGTTCGAAGGTACCTAGATACCTACCTAGGATAGGTAAGCTGAGGGGCCAGGTCCGTCAGCTGGGACAGGTGCCTTCCGTCAGCGACCTGCTGTCCGGATTTCATGATGACGCATTTCGTGTAATCAGCCATTCTTGCGTGGATAGAAGAAGCCTTGAACAAACTCTAGTTTACAGCTGACCCATTGAAGGAAGTATTCTAGAATAAAAGACACGTTGCGACAAATGATACATCGTCATGGAGCTCGCAAGGACTACTTAAAGCCCCAACATCTCCGGAAGAGGCAGCGAGGACCGAGGCGATCAAGACCCCGGATTAGAAACACGTAAGGTATCGACACTGGAACGGCACTGCCCCACACCCGAACAACCACAACCACAGCACCTCAAGCCTTCCAACCTTCCACCCTTCTCCTCTCCCAAGCATCCCGAATCTTCCTCCAAGCCGACTACCCTTCGCGCATTTCGCCTCGTCTCCTTGACTCTCCAGTTCTTTTATTGAGCTCGTCGCCGTCGCTCTCCCCTCGTCGTCGCCCTCCTTCGCCGCCGTACCCCGCCACCGCATCTCGCAGCCCGAACCCCGTCCACAGACGACACCATGGTCGAGCTTCGCGTGGCGAAGGCCACTTCCCCGGCCTCGAAGCAACTCATCTACACGAATAGAGCCGGCGTCAGCTACCGTGATTTCTCTCCCGACCCGAAAGTAGGCGCCATAAACATCCTTATTCGAGTCCAAGATCCCGTCAAGGGCACCGTGCATGACCACGTTCTTCGCGCTCAACCGCTTCCCGAAAACGACTTGGCCCCCGGCAGCATCGTCCTTTCCGAGATCCAGAGGTCATGGCTCCGGCTCGCTGTTAACGACAAAATCTACGCCGATTACTACGATGCCCGCCGCGATGGAATTCAATATCTGAAGGCTGTAGACTTTCAAGTTGGCTGGGCGTCAGCGGCGAGCACCGATCCCAACTTCGTGCTGGACCACAGGCACATTTCGAACATGATCGAGCAGAACTACCAAGGCTACATCGTCACCCCTGGCCAGGTCCTGCTCGCAGATGTCGAAGCCCGAAAGCTGCGTTTGACAGTCCAGTCTGTCACGATTCCCGACCCCCGCTCCGAAGCTGGCGCCGTCACCACTACCAGCCGCGAGGCCCGCGGCGCCCTCACCCGCGAAACCCTCGTCAACCTCTTCAAGGCAACCGACGCCAAGATCAAGATCGAGGTCGCCGACCACCAGCAACACTCCGACCCTATCATCTCGCCGGACTTCAAGTTCGAGGATATGGGCATCGGTGGTCTGCACGATGAGTTTTCTACAATCTTCCGCAGAGCATTTGCCTCTCGTGTGTTCCCTCCCGCCTTGGTGGCCAAGCTCGGCATCCAGCACGTCAAGGGTATCCTGCTCTATGGCCCTCCCGGAACCGGAAAGACGCTCATTGCCAGACAAATCGGCAAGATGCTCAACGCCCGTGAGCCCAAGATTATCAACGGACCCGAAGTCCTGAACAAGTTCGGTACGTCCTGGCCAGTCCGGTTTCCCTGAACCACTACTAACCAGTCACAGTCGGTCAATCCGAAGAAAATATCCGCAAGATGTTCGCCGACGCAGAGAAGGAATACAAAGAGAAGGGTGACGCGAGCGGTCTGCACATCATCATCTTCGACGAGTTGGATGCGGTCTGCAAGCAGAGAGGATCTGGCGCCGGAGGCGGTACTGGAGTTGGCGACAGTGTTGTCAACCAGCTTCTCACAAAGCTCGATGGCGTCGATCAGCTCAACAACATCCTGCTCATCGGCATGACGAACCGGAAGGACATGATCGATGAGGCTCTTCTGCGTCCGGGTCGATTGGAGGTCCAACTCGAGATCAGCTTGCCCAACGAAGAGGGCCGCAAGGAGATCTTCATGATCCACACAGCCAAGATGCGCGATAACAACATCATGGACCGCCAGGTTGATCTCGACTCACTGGCAGCGAAGACCAAGAACTACTCTGGTGCTGAAATCTCCGGTGTCGTCAAGGCCGCGACATCGTTTGCCTTCAACCGCCACACCGAGGTGGGCAACAGTGCCAAAATGAAGGCGGACGCCTCGAAAATGAAGATTACCATGGAAGACTTTGAGAATGCGCTTGAGGAAGTCAAGCCCGCATACGGTGTCTCGGAAGACGAGCTCTCCCACGCCATGGGAATGGGCATTCTTCAGTTCAATGAGAACATCCCTGCCATTATCCGCACAATTATGGGATACGTCGAGGCCGTCAGAGGCTCCGACGTCCTCACCAGGATACCGGTACTTCTCCACGGTCCTCCCGAGTCCGGTAAGACGGCATTGGCTGCCCACACTGCCTCGTTTTCCGACTTCCCGTTCGTCAAGCTGGTGTCTCCTCAGCATTTGACCGCCTTCCGCGACGAGTTCGGCAAGAAGGACTACCTGACCAAGGTCTTCACCGATGCGTACAAGTCGGACCGCAGCATCGTCATCCTCGACAACTTCGAACAGCTCATCGAGTGGAACCCTATTGGACCGCGCTTCTCGAACAGCGTCTTGGACAGGCTCATCTCCCTTATCCAGACCCAGCCTCCGAAGGGCCGTCGTATCCTAGTTATGGTGACGACCTCGGAACGCAACGTCCTCAGCAACCTGGGCGTCCTCAAGCACTTCCGTCGCCAAGTGCCTGTGCCTGCCATCACTGACGTCCGTGAGCTTGCCCAGGTGCTGGGCCAGACTGGTGTATTCAGCCAGAGTGACATCCAGAACACGGTGGGAATGATCAGGAACGACACCAGATCCGACAGGGTCGGGCTGGGTATTAAGACCATCCTCGAGTCAATAGAGGAGTCGAAGGTAGAGGCCACATCGAACGACGGCAATCTCGTCGAGAGCCTAGCCACGAAGCTAGTAGCCGCCATCTCAACAGTGGACTCGTGTTAGAGGGGTCGATCTGATATCAAGCTAGAATACAGAGTAAAAAAATATAGATGAAGGGTGATAGAGGTCCATCTATCGTTTCACATGTTGTTGTTTTAGTATCATCGTTATCCAATGTTTTCCGGCGTTCTCTCTGCCGTCCTCGCTGTCATGCCGTCCTCCGTTGCCCATTGTGTGACAAGTGTCCCTTTTGATCAAGTTCAAATAAGCTCAAGACGAAGTGACGGGGAAAATGCGGTTTATTGAGGCTGCAATCGTTCGTCTTGATTTTGCATTTATCATTGTCCCCAACAGTACTTCATACCTCACGGAAGTTGTGCCCCGACCTGACAAGATGCTTACAGTGGCTAGCCCATTTAGTATGCAAGATTTCATGATGGTATGAATGGAAGCTTTGTAGTTAGACTCTTACTATCATTTTCTATTCTCTCTATTAAGTTTTCACAATCAGACTTCTAGAAACATACCAAGACCACATTGACGTTAACAGTAGTGTTAAAATAGTAGGTAAAGTAACTAGAATAACGATAAGGCTAGCTAGGAGAACAATTTCAGTGCGTGGAGTTTGCTACTCAACTCGAGTGTTTTCTGGTCGACCGAATTGTACAAAGAAGAGATCGCGGCAGAGGCTAGTGGTAAGGAAGGAGACCAATTCAGGGGCAATACCAATGTTGATGCTTTGAGTTCGGGTTGGAATATAGATGTCTCTTCTTCCGTATCCCTCGTAAGCGGTGACTGGGACTGGACGTTGTCATGATACATGCAACCAGGGAACCAAACAGGAAGAAAACAGCACGACTAGATTTTCGTTCTACCCTCATACTTGTTGACGTCCGTCCATACCCACAGTGGGTGATTGGTCTTTGATGACGGCGGCAGCTTTGGTCCTCCGCGGTGTCTGAAGCTCTTCGTGCCAAGACTACGAGTTTCGTTCATCAAGGCCGAGGGTTCTGAAGCTTGGTTGCCGGCCTGACACCGGGCTCTGACCAATGACAGCGTCTTTTCAAGTTTCTCAGAGCTCCCTTTGATACAGCAGGTAGGAAGTATTGACAGCGGCGGCCTTAACGGTTGTGTTTCTAGTATAAAGGTCTTCTTCCAGTTACACTTGGGCATACCTACTAGGGCGTATAGCATGTTTCGACTTGTTGGGTGTTGTGACAGCAGTGGTAGGTGAAAAACGACACCATTTCCTCATTCATTGGCCACTCCCACACTTCCATCGACTTCTCTGATTCATATTCATCGCCATGATGCCATCTTCTTCAAGGTATCATCCTAATGTGGGATCAACAATCAAAGCGTAGGACCAAGTCACAAGCCAGATCCCCGCCTCTCCAAGTCCGAAGCCCTCGGATCCGAAAACACAACCCTTCGACGCAGATCACTCAGCTCGCGCCAGATGCGACCTAAATCTCGTACAGAAGGACGGTCTGCTCCAAGGAATCGCAATTGGAAGGTCCCAGTGCAAGCACGTCGCATCGCAGCATCCAGACCCCGCAGCAGGCGCTCGACGTGACCAGAAAGATGCTCCGCCCGCCTGTACAACATGTGCGCAAGACACACAAGCGGTGAACGGCAACAGCAG